>QANY01008095.1:736908-810355 GCA_003255025.1 Datisca glomerata
TCCACGTGTGCGGATGTGAGAGAAGTTCTGTAGAATCCTTTGTCTGCTACTGTTTGTGTCGGACAGCTAAGAGAGTTACTGTAGACCTCTTTGTCTGTTATTGTTGTATGTGGGACAGCTCATCAGATAGGCTTAGTGGAGTTTGCCTTTCCCTTTCTGGTCTTTGTCTTTTTCAAGCTGGTCAGAAATGATTGTGGCTAAGGAATCCCAGAAGTCAGCAATTGTAGGCTCTGGTGGGTCCTCTGTATTTGTCAGGTCTGGTGTCAAGTCTGGTCTGTCATCCTTAGGGTCTTGGCTCTCGCCAGCAAGGATGCTGAAAGCATTATGTTGACTGATGTCCAGACTGAGATCAGTGATGGCAGGAGGAGGTGATATGGATAATGGTCTTGATGGACTTGGATTGGTACTGGTCGTGGCCATTGAGGTTGTGTCAGAACCAAAAACATGAAGGAATTGGTTTTTAACAAAGGCCATGGTTTTAATAGCTAATTCTTGTTCACTAATGTGGGGAAATTGCTATTTCAGCATGTTTTGAGCATTTAGGAAAGGGTTGCTCGTTGGTTCTGGTACAGGTTTAGAAATGGATTCATAACATGCTTGGGCATGGGTTTTGATGATTTTGGTTAATTCTGGTATGTGGGGATTCATACCTTTGTCCCACCATTTAGTTAAAAAGATACGTTTTAAAACTGGTATACCATTTTGGTATTCACATTTCAAATCCCATTTCCATATCCATGGGATGTTAAATCGGATGATAAAATAGATCCAGGCTTTGGAAACAGTACTATATTTCTGGAAAATGGCATATTGGGAATGCCACTCTTTAAATTCAGCTTTTAAAATTTCTGGTAGAGTCTCAACGGTAATACTAAATTTATCCCACCAAAGGAGGAACCAATTTGGTAATCCTGTGTCTAATACTTCAGGACAAATACGGATAAACCATGTATGGTTTTTTATCGGGTTTTGATAATAAAACGTATTGGTAAAGGATTCAATATAATCCCACTAGCTGTATTTAATTGTTTTCTGGTGTATTTCCATTGTTTTAGTAGTATGAGGATGTAAACCCCATTGATTAATGGAAATAAAATTGCAGATGACAGCCTTACTAAAAGTAATTGGGCTGGTGTTTCGGTTCGAGTCATGGAAAGTATGTCTAATTTCCATGCTTCCAGATTGAACTGCTATAGCCTCATATATATATCTATAGTGTTGAAACCTGGTTGGATACTGTTGTGTGGAGTTATCTCCCATGGATCTTCCATCCATTTCTCATCATTCGGTTCAATAATGAGGATTAGTTCCTCAGTAATTCGGATAAGTATATACTATTCAGGTGTCAAGAGGACTTTTTTTGTACTCTTACGAGTAGCCTCTTGAACACTGGAGAATTCTGAGGGCCAGAAAATCCCATCATTCGGATCTTGCAGATTAATTCTGCCACGTCCGCGCCCACGAGAGCTACGGCCTCTTCCTCGGTTATTCATGATTGAATTTTTCCTGTAAATATTCACGGGTTAGAAAATCAGGAAGGGAATTCTGTTCACCTTTAATATATTCAATATCAAAGTCAAAGATAGATAAAATGCTTTGCCATGATGCAAATATTTGTTTAGATGCAAGGTTTTGAACATCTTTTTTGAAAATCTGTTTTGCAGCAGAGCAATCAACACGGATAAGGAAATGTTGATTTAAAAGATCATCTTGAAATTTTAATACACATTTCACAATTGCTAAACATTCTTGTTTAATTGTGGGATAATTCTTTGCTGGTCCTTTCCAGGTACCAGAGGTGAATCTTAATAATTCTTCTTTATGAGTTTGGGGATTTAACTGTTTTAAAATACCTCCATATCCTAGGTTAGAGGCATCAGTTTCTACTATTTTATTCCATGTCGGGTGTGGTAAAGCTAAACAATGTAATTATTGAATTTTAGCTTTAATATGCTTAACTGCTAAGGTAAGATTTGATGTCCAAGGTATAGGTTTCTTGTGAAGCCTCTAAGTTAACAGAGCAGTATCCTGAGCTAATTGGGGATAAAAGTCTCGGATGTAATTTAAACTTCCTAGAAAGCGTTGTAATTGAGTTTTGTCTGTTATTTCATCTGGAAACTTAGATGCAAAATCTATACTACGGTTAATAGGAATAATAGTGCCATTAGATATGTTATGGCCTAAGAATCTAACAGTTGTTTGAAATAATTTCATTTTAGGAGCAGATAAGACTAAACCATTTCTAATAATCGCATGCTTAAAAATATTAAGATGATTAAAATGCTGATCTATGGATGATGAGAAAATTAAGACATCATCAATATAACAGATAATGAATGCAATGTAAGTATTGAAAATATCATTCATAATATGCTGGAATTCAGATGGACCATTTTTAACACCAAATGGTAAAACATTCCATTCAAAATGGTCAAAAGGTACAGTAAAGACAGTTTTATACATGTCAGCTTCAGCTATTTGAATTTGCCAGAATCCAGATTTCAGATCAAATTTGGAAAAGATCACAGAATCATAAAGTCTATCTAATAGATCTTTTTTATTCGGAATTGGATATCTAATCCATTGTAAGGCATCATTTAATGGTTTATAGTTGATCACTAATCTAGGTGATCCTCTTTCTATCTCAACATTTTTGTTTACATAGAAACCAGTACAACTCCAAGGAGATTTACTGGGTCTAATTAATTTCTTTGTTAACAAAGATTCAATGTCAGTTTTGCAGAGTTCTAAATATTCCTTTTTCATTTGGCTAGGTCTGGATTTGGTAGGAATATTCTTCTCATTGAAGTCAGGCTGATATGGCAAAGAGATAATGTGTTTCTTTCTATTCCAAAAAGCATTTGGGATATCACTACAGGTTTCAGATTGGAATTCATGAAGAATAGTTTGAATTCTCTGTTGTAGTGCTGGTTGTTGAATACGTTGGTCAACAGTTAAGAAGTGTATTTCTTTTTGTAATACATTAATCTGATTGGTCTTATTATCAATTAGATGTCTGATGATATCTACTTCCTTTGTATACGATTTGGTAATGAATTCAAAGGAAATGTCAACAGTATCAACAACTGTTCGGATACCAGAGGTATCAATTCTGGTAATAGGCATAATTGAATTGAGAAAAGGATTGCCTAATATTATACTTTGTGTCATATTCTTTATGAGCACAAATGAGGCAGGTATGCAAACTCCCTGTTTGCAGATGAGCGCTTCTGGTATTTTGTATTGAATTCTCATAGAATTTCCACTAGCGCTTGTGAGAGATTGAGTAGTTGTATGAAAATATTTTAAAGGAATTAATCCTTCATGGATACAATTCATATCTGCACCACTATCTACTAAGACAACGGCGTCAGTTATGAGGAAATCAGGTTTGATTACTAAGGTAATCTTAGTATACCATTTCTGAAAAGTTACATGGTTAAGAAGGAAGAGATACACATTATTTTCTTTTGTATGATCTGGTGAGATCTGACAAGTCTGATCTGGGGAAGTCAAAGTTTGACTTTGACCTGGCTGATCTGGTGAAGGCAGATCTGGTGAAGGCAGATTTGGGAACACTACAGGGGCTTTCCCTTTGGCTGTAGATTGTTTGAAGCAATTTAACTCTTGAGAAAAGATTTGATGTACAGTTTTTAACTGTTGGATGTCAGATTTAATAATATTAATCTCCATCTTCAGATCAGATATTGTTACGAGTTTATGAGGTATATACTCCTTTTGAATACGGTTTAATAATTCTCATACTGTAATTTTCTACAGGTTTGATCTCAGGAGTGGAATATTCTTTGTAGCAAGTTTCTAAAAACTTGAGTTTCATTTCTGGATCAGTAATTTGATCAGCTGTGGCAAGAAGAGATCGTTGAGTGTCAGTTAAAACATTTAGACCTGGTCCTTTCAGATCTAAACCATTCATCTCAACTATTGCCTTCCAATAATTGGTTTCTGTTATGGCATTGCAGTTCTTAGAGCTGCAGCAAGGTTGATCAGGTTGGTCAGAAGTGACAGAGGAATCAGATTCAGATGCAGAAATATATGCAACGTCATCATCTGAATTGGTAGTAGAACTGTCTTCAGAGAGGCAGTTCAGAATCTTTTGTTGAGTTTCTTCATCGAGAGCTAACTCATGAAATTTTCTTTTGAATTTAGATCGGCATTTGTTGGCAAAGTGTCCAGTTAAGCCACATTTATAACAGACAGCTTTGACTTTATTGTTATGAGACTTCTGATGTGGTGGATGTTTATATTTGGGTTCTTTATGTCTGAATTTCTTTTTGAAAAAGTATTTTTTATGCGGTTTAGGATGCTTTGAGGAAATCCTAGGAGGTTTGGATGAAGAAGAAGTGGTTGAATAATGGATTTTCGTATCATAGGCAAATTGATCACAAAATTCACCTAATTCTTTTCTGTTGTCAAGATTCTGGTTCTTCATCATATGTTGAAGTTTCATATCATTGCATAATCCTAGTCCTTCTTCTATTACTAGGGCAATGAGATGTCCATAAGTATATTGATCATAAGGAGTATCCATTTGATCATACTTATCTCGGAGTTTTCTTCTTACTCTTTAAGCAAAAAGACTTGGGAGGCCATCAATGAACTTTGCCTTCCAATGTTCATTGTTTGAATCACTTCTTTGCATAACTTTCATAAGAAAGACATCTTTATACCATCTGAAGTGGGTCAGAGAAGGGCATCTCAGGTTTTGGAGGAGTTCTCTGTGTCTATCAGTATTGACAATTCCTGGGCCAAGGAAATGGTGAATAATGGATTGGGCCAGGGTATAACAAGCGTCTTCAATTCTGGTATGAGTACCAGTAATTGGGTCAATATGAATTTCGAAAGAGTCTAAGATTTCTTGGCGTTGACTTTCAGTGAGAGAGTTTTCCCACCAGCCTTTCAGTATTCCTGTGAAACCATTGACCAGGAATCTGCAGATTTTGGTGATCTGTATTATCATTCTGTTTACAGACAGAAAAATACATGATCATTTGATGAATGGTCTCGAAGACCCGATATTCTGTTTTACCATCTATGTTCCATTCGTAAATGATTTTACCATGGTAAGATTTCTGAGAATGAAGAAAGTCTTCTTCATAAAGAATATCTTGGGGAGTAGGTCTGGGATAATAATACTTACTTGGTCCAGTTAAAGCTGTACGAGTAGTAGGTCTTTTAGAATAGTTACAAGAGAGTTTATTGATGGAATCATCAAAATTCTTCTGAATATCTAAGATTTGAGAGAGGGAATATTCTGGTTCATCAGGATTAGATAGATCATCCTGATTCATCATATTCAACTTTCCTGAAGATGATTCAGGTGTGGTCTTATCAGGTGTTGAGATCTTTAAATTCTTGATCTTGTCCATTATGGTTTCCATGAAGTCTTCCTCCTTTTTACTAGATTTTAATTTAAAATTCTGGACATCTAAAGGAGGTTTAAGAGTTACTGGTTCAATCGTTAATTTAGGTTTATCAGTTAGAGGAGTTTTAGATTGAATCTCCTGGATTTGAGAAACCTGTTCCTCTATCCTAGTTAACTGAGTTCCTACAGTTTGAAGGAAGAGATTGGTGTAATTGTTCTGTTTAGTTACAGGTACAATGTCTTTTACCTTAACAATATCCTGATGGTTGGTTTTATCAGGCACCTCAGTATAGGGGTTAATGACCAAGGGTTTTTGGTTACCTTGTCCTGGAGCCAGTTCTAAGGATAAAGGTGGTGGATGAATAGCATTGTAAGTTCTCCCAGTGGTGGTTATCCAAGTTTTTTGTATATTGGTGAGAACTTGTAACTGTTGGTCATCCTTAATTTTGACTCTTTGAGTGAGCTGGTAATACCATTCAGGGAAAGACTGAAGGGATTGATTCTGTTCTAAGTGGAAGTAGTACAGTTTCTTAAGGTCTAAGAGCTGTTGAGGATTATGGTTGGTGAAATACCAATCTCGGAAATCCTTATATTTTGGTTGCATAAAATCCTGGTGAAGACTTTGTCTTAACATGCTATTGGGTGTAAAATCCATTTAAATGTTGAATTGCATGTCACTTGCATTAGGGCTCATAGGCCTTATGTTGATGGTGGATTCATAAACACCATGAGGAATCTAATTTTCACTGATGTGAATTCCTCTAATCTGATCCTCCGGGGGGAAAAAATGATCAGGGAGATCCACCTGATAAGGGGGAACAGTTTGGCGACTAAGACTAGAAGAGCTTCTGGTCAGAGGCAGAGGTGGTCTTTGAAAACGAAGGTACACATTGCCACCTTGAGTTTGGATGACATCATCCAAAGATTGTCGGATGACAGGTCTGGTAGGGACAGCCTGGGGAATTTACCAGGTGTCAGGAAAGGTGATGTCAGACCAGGGAATCATACGAGGAACAGCCACTTGGCTGTTGAATAGATTAGTATCTATTTAGACAGTATGTCCTTGCTCACTTTGCTTTCTGGTATAAGGATTCAAGGTTGTTAAAACCTTAAGATGAATCCTAAAGAGGATAGCAAAGGGAGATGATCCTGGAAGATAATCATAGCCATGCGATTGAACTCTAAGTTCAAGTACTTTGGCTAGATTGCTGTTAGATAAAGCAATACTTAAATTCGGATAAATATCAAAGTAAATAGGTCCATGAGATAAACTAGTCTCCATGGCTCCCATTAGGGAAGCTTTCCAGTTCAGACACCTACCATCTCTAAGGGTGCATTGTATGCTGGTGTTCTGTCCTAACAGAGTTAGGGGTTTTAATGCTATTTGCACTAATCCTATATGCACATATTTATATTTTTGCATGAATGGATATAAATCATGCAAATGCAACAGATATAAAACATCATCATTATGCTGTAATGGAATGGCATATTCAAATGTTTTAATAATTTTACGGCTAGTGAAATCAAAGGTTCCAATTATATATATATCTTTTACTTTTTTCACATATTGTTTCCTTATTTTCACCCTATATATTAATTTTAAATTTATCATACATTTTTATCATATCTAACCTTTCTTTCTATTATTTTTTCTTTTTCTTTATA
Organism: Datisca glomerata; assembly: GCA_003255025.1. NCBI lineage: Eukaryota > Viridiplantae > Streptophyta > Magnoliopsida > Cucurbitales > Datiscaceae > Datisca > Datisca glomerata. The sequence goes on from QANY01008095.1 coordinate 743,960, forward strand.
ATCGTCACCCCTTCTTATTTATCTTTGCATTATTGTCATATCGTCATGGTTGTAATGTGATTATTGTTTCGTTCTTTTATCATCAGAATTAGCGTTCATAAATTAAAACCATAATAATTGGATTTAAATTTTTTTAATTTCATTATTTTATTTTCACTAAAAATGAATCCGATGATGGACTTTAGAATTTTTGAGATACCAAATTTCTCGAACTACCGAGGTGAGTAGTTACTTTGAAGATACTGAGAGTAACTCCAATAATGCTTTGATTTAAAAAATATATATAAAAAATAAAAAGATATTTTTTCAATGGTCTTTGTACCACTCCATTAAAGGTCATTCTATTTGTTCATTTTTATGATGTAAAATGTATCAAATGGGACATTCAAAATTGAATTTATTTAAGAGTGTTTTAAAAAAATAATTTGGATAGGATTTGATTAAATTTGGTAACAATTTTTCATGATGGGTGTTACAGGATGCTAATACCTTCTCCATACGCAAATGACTCCTGAACCAACTTTAAATTTTCAGAAACTAAAATATTTAATTTTAAAATTGGGTGACCAATCGCGTCTTAAAATGATTGGTGGTGACTCCGAATTTCTTTTCTCTACAAATGACTTTTTTTAATAGCCGCTCTACGTCGCATGCACGTTGTGACAACTTTACGACTCCACTGGGGACAAACAGTTGGTCTAACCATTTTTAGATCGATAAAGAGTCAAAGTAAAATTTTATCATACGCTATCTTTTGTGTAGTTCTTTGTTTGCTTATTTGATTCAATGTTTTTTCTAATTCATGCTTGTAGTTGTATATAGTTCATTTTTTTACGAAGTATACTACTTTACAATATTTTATAATTTTACAAATATACACTTGCCCCATACCCAGGCGTTCTGTTTAGGATTAACTAGAATGAGTAGTGAAATGCCTTCGTGGAATTGCGATTCCCGTGGAGGCTCATGAAAGTTTTCACTTAGGCTGACCCTTTCGGAATATCGTTTAGGGGCCATGTTACTCCATTTAGATAATAGTGTGGATAACCTGAGAGTCTATTAAGATATTTGAAATCTCAACACACATGCATCATGCTGAGCATAGGGATTGTAAAGGGGTATTAAATTCATTCATATGACTTCCACCCCAAGTGTGATAGAAGATCAAATTATTGTTGCCCCATGGTTAGAGGAAACAAAAATGAAAAGGAGATTGTTTGAAAAAGAAGGATGTCATTCTTCTACCATCAATCACTAAGATAGAGTTCTCGCACACTGACTTGTAGAGGTTTTAGAAGATATGAGAGAATTTTTCACTAGAGCAAAAAAATTATTTGTCGGCAAATATGGTCACATCGCTTATCTTTTGTATATTGTAGTCAACGCTCCCATTCTTGAGGCTTTAATGAATTTTTGGGATCCTCTGTACAGATGTTTCACCTTTGGAACAATTGACCTTACTCCTACAATTGAAAAATATCAAACACTATTGAATGTCCCACTGTAAAACACGGATAAAGTTTATAATTACGATAAAAAGCTCACATTGAAGAGAGTTTATCCAAGATCTTGGGTACTGTCCATGCATCTAAACTTGAGAAAATATTGAAAGTTAATGGGGGGAATGAGTGTGCGCCGCTGGATTACCTTCTAGACCTCACCCAAAATGTCTTGAAGGAAGATAAAGGTATGGCTCTTTATGCATTGTTTATTTATGCCACCGTGTTGTTTCCAAAGATTCAAGGTTATGTGGATGATAAAATGATAAAAATATTCCTGCAAGTTGAACATAGTGTTAACCTTGTTATCTCAATTCTCGCTGAGACTTTTCATTCCTTAAATCACATCCGAGTGTTTTAAAAAGGGAAGTTCATCGGCTCTCCATCTCTTTTGTGTATTTGGATTCTTAGCCATCTAAGATGTCCACCAGATTTCAAATGTCCTCAAGTTAAATTTTCAAGTTCACGGATGAAGACGAGAATCCCCATTGTAGAATTTGGAATGGCAAAATGGATTCTGTAGTTTCCCATAAAAGGGGGTGGTTTTCACACCTATTAAAGTTGAAAGATGAGGATGTTATCTGGAAAGCCCACTGGATGCCATTGACATCGATGATCTACAGATGTGGCAAATTTTAATGGGTCCCGCTCCTAGGACCATGAGGTTGTATTAGTTATGCTCCGCTAATGGTGCTTCGTCAATTAGACATAAGACAGTTTGTCCCTGCCACACACGCATTGAAGGACATTGAGATCAATTATGATTCTCAAGATATTGAACCAAAATTGCACCATCTTATTCGAGCTTGGAAAATAACGAGAATGGTGTGAAATGAGAAGAACCACATGAATTGCACAAAGGAGTATGGAGTGTGGCTTAAGAGTAGAGGCAAAGTAATTCTTGCCTTACCAGTTGAGGATTTACAATCATACAAATTATCAGAAGCTCATAAGGAGATTGTTAAAAATGAGAAGTAAGATGAGTTATATGAGGAGTGTAAAAAGAATTTAGCTCTCTTGGAAGAAAATAGACGTCTAACAGTCGAGGTAAATTTGAGAAAACAATGTTGAGGATCGAGAATATCTGAAGCGGAAAAACTCAGAGTTGAGAACTGACACTCGTCGATTGAATAATAAAATTAGAAAGATGACAGAAGACAATGAGAATTTACGAGGGGTAATCTACGAACAGGTGGATCAGATCATGAAGCTAGAAAGGAAAAATAGGCTTGCACAAGAAGTTTTAGAAGAGGTGAATGGGACTGTCGATAAGAAGAATACGTACATCATTGAGTTAGAACAACAATACAACTTATTATGACGAATCGCTGGTAATTTACAAGTTTAGAGAATAAAAAAGTTAGGAAGACCGAGTCACCAAATGATAGTGAAGAACTATTGAAAGTCATTACAAGCCTTGAGCACCAAGTTAGAACGTTTCAAAATGTGGCAGAGAAATTGGTAAGAATGCTAATGTCGACGCACTGAGATATGATTACCAATTGTTGCAACAAGAGCAGAACTTGATTCGACAATGATCGGGGCAGGCTGTGGAATGGCTTAAAGGCGTGGTTGTGAGAGCGAGCAATTTGGTGGAACAAGCATCATTTTTGAAAAAAAAAGTGTTTTGCCCATCCATCTTAATGGGGAGAACTTGTCTACGTTTTTGGAAGGAATCAACAGAGATTTGGGTCATTGTGGTCATTTTATATAAACTCATATTGCCGAGTAATTTAGTTGACTTCTACATACTCAAATGTAGTGGATGATTTTACTAATTGAATAAAATTGAGTACTTTTAGACTTTCACTTTGTGTAATATCATTTCTCATGCACAAATTTACTTTCATTATTATAATTTCTTCTTTTTCATTAGCAAAATCTACCATCTCATTATTTTATTTTTAATTATTTTAAGAAAAATTTTCAAAGATAGCCCGACAACTTTGACATACCTATCGAACGTGAGCTCAAGTTAGGGTCATGGACGAGCAAGAAAGAGAGCAATCATGAGAGGATATGAAAGAAGAAATTAAGGAGCTAAAAGTGTAAATGGCCAGAGTCCTGGAACTCCTCGCCGCTAGTAAGGGAAAAGCCTGACTTAAAAATCCGCAAGGGGCTCAATCATCATAAAATCAACTGCCAAACGATACTCCACCTGCCCTTTATGGGTTCACACCAACCTATCAACGTCATCAGACTGACCACTTTCAGCATGCTTCACCACCAGTAAATATCCAGCACTATCTATTTCCAATGTCCAGAGAATGATGTAGATAGGAAAAATTGGGTACAACCCATCCATAATGGCAACTGGCCATAACCAAGCTTTCACTCCACAAGGTGAACTCACTAATGAGCTAATCATCATACCTGATGTCGATGACCCAAAGGTGAAGAGGCTTGTTACCAAACCAAGGGAAAACCCACTGTCGAAAGATAAGATGGACTTTCAAGAGGAGAGATTACACGCCATTTAAGGGTCAGATGTGTATAAAACCATTGATGCCACCCAATTATGTTTGATCCCAGATGTAACCATCCCACATAAATTCAAACTACCTGAGTTTGAAAAAATATGATGGTAGTACATGCCCGAGAAGTCAGCTTATCATGTATTGTAGAAAGATGGCCGCTTGTGCAAATGATGATAAGCTATTGATTCATTTCTTTCAAGATAACTTGATGGGGCCTACATCTCGCTGGTATATCCAATTGGATAACCAACATATTTAGAGGTGGAAAGATTTAGCTGATGCTTTTTTAAGACAATACAAGTATAACATAGACATAGCTCCTGATCATCTGGATCTACAAAGGATGGAGAAAAGCCTACTGAAGGCTTTAAAAAGTATGCTCAAAGGTGGAGGGAATTAGCTACTCAGGTATAACCCGCCTTGTCAGAAAAGGAGATGGCTGCAATGTTTATCAACACCTTAATATCCCCATTCTATGATAGGATGATTGGAAACACTTCAAACAACTTCTCTGACATTATGTGATCAGTGAAAGGATTGAATATGGGTTAAAGAATGTAAGAATTTCGGAAGTTGTATTAGATGCATCATCCGTAAAAAATGGGCCGCCGTTGAAGTGAAAAGAAGAAGATGTATATATGATCACTTGTGGGTACCCATCATAAGTTGTGAATCCCGAGCTAGAATTTTCAAAGTATAGGAAATGACCCAAATCTGTGACATCATGTGTGATAAATATCTTACAAATTCAGTACAATTATCACTCTTAACAATCAAGATTTCAAAATAACCCGAGACCTAGTTTCAGATCACCGACTCACCAGCAAAATGTTGGTCAGGGTGATCAGACTCTGAGGGGAAATAGAAATAATCAACATTTTTTTCAATATGATCCAACCCCATGTCATATATAGAAATCTTATCATAATTGATACAGAATAATCAATTGGTGCCAATCCCTTATGAACCTCTACAACCACTATGCCCAATGTGATATGATTTGACTGCTCGTTGTGATTATTATGCTGGAGCAGTTGGACATTCGACTGAGAATTGCACGACATTAAAAGGTAGAGTACATGCATTGACCAAAGCTGGATGGCTGAATTTTAAAAAGGTTAATGGGAACCCAGATATCAATTCCAACCCTCTACCAAATCATAGGAATCCCGCCGTAAACGCAATTGAGAAATCTTTTTCATATGAAAAGACGGATGTGGTAGATGTGATCATGTCAATGAACATACTTTTCCATCTTCTTTCTAAAGCAGGGTACATTTACCCAACACGCTAAAATGATGAAAGCATTTCTAGGAAGCATATACATGACTTTGATTGTTTGTTTCATAAGAATGTGACGGGGCATACAATTGAGGAATGTGCTGATTTTTAAATAGAAGTGAAAAAATTGTTGGATGCAAAGATACTTATAATAAGTCATAAAGGAGAAAGGGAATACCAAGAAGATGACTCCTTAGTCCTCATGATAACTAAAGAATCGTCTGAAGTCAATGTTGAAGTGTCGTCCTATATCCCAAAATCTCTCACAATACATTGAGAAAAAGTCAACTCGCATCACTAAGTCTTATGCTCTGGTGCCCATCACCATCCAAATATCGGGTGCATTTTCTTACAAGGATTCGAGATAAGTACCATGGAGGTACGATTATGAGGTTATTACAAGTGATAATGACAAAACTCAAGTGCTAAATCCGTCAGACATCGATCTTTCCATAACTAATATTTCAATAGTAGGTGGGATGGGGAGGAGTGGCAGATGCTACACACTAGAAGTTTTGAAAATGGATAAAAGTGACGAGTTTGAAAGGCAAAGCCAAAGAAGGAGACAATGGTCATGAGTTTCAAGAAGAAATGCATGGTGGCCAAGTGATAGACCCGTATATAATGAGAGGTACAAAGAAAGAAAGAGTAGCGTCTGAAGAAGAAGTATGTTGATTTTTAAGCTTGTCAAGCAAAGTGAGTATAAGGTGATATAACAACTTAACCGCTTACCTACTCGAGTATCTTTACTATCACATTTTCTTAGTTTTGAACCACATCACCAAACATTATTGAAGGTTTTGAATCAAGCATATGTCTGTCATGACATTACGGTGGAGAAGTTGAGTGAAATTGTGGGAAATATTACCGCTCCAAATTTTATCACTTTCACAGATAATAAAAACCCTGCCGATGGTACTAGACATAATCAGAGCTCTATATATATCCATGAAATGTAGGGATTATGTTGTTGCAAAAGTGTTGATTGATAAAGGCTCGTCTCTAAACGCAATTCTAAGATCCACACTAGCAAAGCTCCTTGTGGATGCGACATATATGCGGCCGAGCATGATGATAGTAAGAGAATTCGACGATACCCGAAGAGAAATAGTCGGAGACATAAAGATACAAATTCGAGTCAGGCCATGCCTATTCAATATTGTTTTCCACGTGATGGACATAAATCCAGCATACAATTTTCTTTTAGGTCGACCATGGATTCACCCTGCTGGGGCAGTACCATATTCCTTACATCATAAGCTAAAAATTATAATGGATCATAAACTCATTTGTATATATGGGGATGAATATTTATTGGTATCTAAGCCGGCTACCATGCCATATGTTGAGGCATTAGAAGAAGCATTAGACTGCTCATTTCAATCATTTGAGATTGCGAACACCACATTTGTTGCTAGTGGGAAACTCACTCCAACGTCAAGCCTATCAAAAGTATCTCAAATGGTGGCAAAGTTAAAGATAAAAGGGGGATACAAGCCAAGCAAAGGACTCAGGAATGAGTATCAAGGTATAAATAAGTTAATCGATTGTGACAAGAGTGAGTAAAGATTTGGACTTGGATATAGACTGACCAAGGCTAATAAAGGGAGAGTGGAAGCTTAGAAGAAAGAAAAGAGGATTGCTAGGCCGGCAAATAGGGAATTCGACATGAAAATGACAATCATACCTCATATTTCTGAATCATTTAGAAGTGGAGGAATTTCATTTGAAGAACCATTTACAGTAGAGCAGTACAGCCTTGAAGATGATATCGCCCAGTTTTCAATATCCGCAATCTTAGGAAAATCATCAAGTGCAAGTACAGAGGACTTTGTTTCTTGATACGATTTAGATCATGAGCTTAACAATTGGGGTGTCACCGAGCTACCAGTGCTTCTTGAGAAATTTCAAGAGTAATTTGTTACTGCCAAAATTCTAATAATCCTGCCCAATGTGTTAGAAGTTTCGTTGTTATGGGCCTACATTTCCATCTGTTTCATGTCATCTCTTTGAATGAAAGTCTAAAAACTTGTTTCGTTTCCTTCTGTTAATGATAAATACAATTCTGGTTCTTTCTGTTCTACCATTTATGTCTACTTTTTCATTTCTGAAATGATGTTCATACTCACGCATTGTTTATTTTCTTTTCTCGCCTTCCTTTCATCCAATAATCTTATTCAGGATTGAGAAAGGTGATTTTAAAAACAAGAGCATAAGCAATAACTTCGACAATCCTATTCTTAGCGTAGAGTCAGATGAAATAGACGTGGATAATTTTGAACCATCTCCGGAAATGTTAGGAATGGTAGAAGAGGATGATGAAATAACTCAACATTATCAAGAGTTAACGGAGGTGATAAATCTGGGATTGGATGGAGAGGCAAAAGAAGTTCACATCGGCACTTCTATGACAAGCGAAATCCGTCGATAATTAATTGACTTACTCAAGGAGTATATTGATGTCTCTGCATGATCTTACCAAGATATGCTGGGTGTAGACACTGATATCATGGTTCATCATTTGCCGCTTATGCCCGAAAGTAAACTAGTGCTACAAAAGTTACGGAAAATGAAAAAAGACATGCTGGTACAGATCAAAAAAGATATTAAAAAGCAAGTAGATACATGATTTCTAAAAGTAGTAAAATACCCTGAATGAGTTGCTAACATAGTCCCAATGCCGAAAAAAAATGGGAAGTAAGAATGTGTGTCGATTATAGAGACTTATCGAGCAAGCCCCAAGGATAATTTTCTATTACCCCATATCGATGTCTTAGTAGATAATACTATAGGACATTCAACTTTCTCTTTCATGGATGATTTTTCAGGGTATAGCCAAATCAAAATGGCTCCTGAAAATCGTGAAAAGATGAGTTTTATAACTTTGCGGGGTACATTTTGTTATAAGGTTATGCCATTTAGTCTAAAGAATGCAAGGGCGACTTACCAACGGGCAATGGTAGCACTGTTTCATGAAATGATGCATAAAGAAATTGAAGTGTACGTTGATGATATGATCGTCAAATATCATCAAGGGGAAGATCATACTGTCACTCTGCAAAAACTATTTGAACGGTTGAGAAAGTTCTAGTTAAAGCTCAACCTGACAAAGTGTACATTGGCATATTAATGATGGCTTGACCTTGACAAGGTTCGAGCCATCATTGATATGCCAGCATCTCAAACTCAAAAGGAAGTTAGAGTTTCTTGGGGAGATTAAATTACATAGGTCGGTTCATCTCACAGCTAACTGCAACTTGTGAACCTATCTTTAAACATCTCCGCAAAAGTGATACAGAATGATGGAATGATGATTGCCAAAATATTTTTGAGAAGATCAAACAATAGTTGCAAAATCGACCTATACTTGTTCCTCCAACTCCAGGGCGTCCATTCATTTTGTATCTTACAGTAATAGAAAAATCCATGGGTTGTGTACTTGGTCATCCTTACCACATGTTTATAATCATCATAAGTCTCCATATGGATTAAAACATGCCTCAAGAGCCTAATTTGATGGGTTTACTTCCCATGTAATTACCTTGGACTTTACTACTTCTCAAGTTTATCTTTCTCTATTTGTTAGATCAATGGGAAATTCAACCAGCTATCTCTTATTATATGTGGATGGTTATTCTTATTAGTTCAAAATTTATATGAATTGAGCATATCATCTAATTTTTGCTGCAGGAGTTTGACATAATTGATATTCCTCAGTTGAAGTCTTTCTTGGTTTGGAAATTCATAACTCTTCTAAAGGTATTTTCGTTAATGAGTTGAAATATGCAAATGATCTTTTAAAAGGGATGGTATATTGATAGCAAAGCTATGTTATTTTCCATGTTCCACCGAGTCACCATTATGTTCATACATCAAATCCCCTCTTATCTGATATCACTTCCTATAGAAGCATTGTAGGAGATTTACAATATCTTACATTGCATGATATCTCCTTTGCTATGAAAAAAGTTTATACATTTATACATGCTCCAATGTGTACACATTTTGTTGTTGTCAAAAGGATTCTTAGATATATTATTGGAACTTTTGAGCATGGTTTTTGGCTCAAACCAGGGAAGATTGGACTGCATTTATTCATTGAATCAGATTGGGCTAGAGATCCATCTGATAGAATGTAAACTCTACTAGTTTTATAGTATTTCTTAGCTCCAACCCTATCTTTGGAGTGCTAAGAAACAATCTTATGCAACGTTATAGCTAATACAACTGCTGGACTTGCTTGGCCAATGAAGCTTTTGTGTGACTTACAGATCCTCCAACTTTATGTTGTGGTAACACTTCAACTATAACCCTGCCCTCCAATTCAATTTTCCATGCTAAAACAAACCATGTGAAATTGATTTTCAAGAGAAGGGTATCCAAGAAAGATTTACTTGTACATCATGAAAGCATTGACTTATGACTCGCTGATTTATTTACAAAGCTCTTAGAGACAAATTTCAAGCATCCTTCCGCTCCTAGCATGAGTTTGAGCGGGAATGTTAAGGGTAATATGTAAACTGCCTAAGATTTGCTAGTTTATTATGACAGTATAATTATATTTGTAATATTTAAGGAAGCAATCTTACGAAGAAAAGCAATTGAGACATTTCCTCATTTTTCTTTGCGATTCTTTTTCTCTGTCAAATCTAGCCTTTATTGTGCTTTCTGTTTCTCTTCCACACAATAAATTCTTCTCTTTATACACCCAAATCCAGATTTGTGGTGAACGTCTTTATATTTCTTTTTCTTTTTTGGTGTCTTCTTTAGGTTTAATAAAGATTCTGAGGATGTGCCATGGAGGTTGTAGACCTTTATAAAGATATTTGATGTTCGCTATCCATCGTTGTAATATTTTGACGAGCCTGCTCAAGTGGTGGAGGACTTGTTTAAACGAGTCGAGGAAGTTATTTTCGATCGATTAATTTTAGTGGTTCAGTTGTTTAATTCATTGTATTGAATTCTATTGTTTAGTTGGCCAGTCCGTGCCTAGATTTTCCGTGTAATCAATTTCTAAGTTACTGAAATATGTGATTTTAGCATATATTGGTAATAATCTCGTTCTGTAATGTATACACAATTAATTAATCGCCACTTAACTTCAATATAATAGTTTAAAAAAACTACAATATAATTGTTTGATTGGAGAACAATCTCAAGTTATTTATTTGATCATAATCACCTACATTGAAATGTGTGATGCATTGAAACATTTGTTATAAATTATATTTAATTTAATACAAATTATATGACTAAATTTAACATCTGTACTCTTATTAAGTATTAATATCATTATGAAGAACATTATTTAAAAGTCTGTTATGAAATATGTTAATTTTATATCAATCTTATGACTATGTAGTCAATTAAAATAATTTTATTGCTTTTATCCAATAATGGTAGATTAAAATTTTGGGCAGATGACACACGTGCACCTTAGTTTCATAGCGTAAATTATATTTGCATCCCCTACTTCTAAAAAGTTCACTTTAAATCCTGACGTTTATCATGCTGTATTCCATTACTCTCTCCGTCCAAGTCATTTAGATTTTCCTACGGAAATTATTAGCATGTGCCTTTCATGCGGTAACAAGGGTAAGACGCCAAACTAAACTCTAACCAATAGGAAAAGGCCGCGTGTCTTATTACTCAACACCCACTTTTCTGCTTCCTCCCACGACATCTGCTTCTGCAAAAATGGACTAAAGGGTTTCAAAACGTGAAATCTGTTTGCTGGGCGGAAAAAACACTTGCTTTAAAGCACAACAATCATATAACCATAAGAAAATTTCCTCGCATCTCTAAATCTCCATAATAGCTTCTGAACAGGGAGAAAAACACTTAAAAAATATGTACAGAAAGAACGAATTCTGAAGAAACGCATTGACCATGACCATGGCAAAATTTGGGAGCTCTAAATAGGAAGGAGTTCTAAATGGGAAGAAGTTCTAAACAGGAAGAAGTTCTAAACGGAAAAGAACTCTAAACGGGAAGGAGATCTAAACAAGAAAGAGTTTTGAATGGGAAGGAACTCTAAATAGGAAGGAACTCTAAACCACAAAGAGCTCTAAATAAGAAAGAGTTCTGAGCGGGAAGGAACTCTAAACTGGAAGGAACTCGAGAAACGGAAAACCAGACCGATTAAACAAGAAAAAGTTGAAAGAGGACTCGCGCCTTCAAGAACGAGAAAAGATTGACATGAGACTCGTGCCTCCAGAACAGGAAAGACACTTGCCGAACTATACAAGAACAAAAAAAACAAGAAGAGCGAGAATGGATGGAAAGGATCAGAAATAAACAATCAAAAGCCTATGATTGATTGGGTAAGCTGAGATGACTCAGATGAGATAGATTGGCAGACCACCAGGTGGTCGTGATTGATCGACTCGAAATCACCAAGTTGCTGTGACTGATTGGCGGCTGAGCGAGACAGATGGGAAATGAGAAAGAGAAAGTGGTTCATACCTGGCAGGGTAATCCCCACGAACGGGTGTGATCCCTAAGCATAATGAGTACTTCTATTTATATTGTTATTTTAATCAACCTATGCTATTTGGGGAGCCTATATAAGGCCAATGTATTAAATAAGGACATTAAATACAACAATAACACAACTAAGAGTATTTACTCCTTACATTCTCTTATTCTTAAACTCTCTTTTATTAATACATATAAAACGATCGTTTTCAATATTTTTCCCTTTGATATTTGGTTAACGAAAAAAGTCCTTTACATTTTGATGCTTTCATTGAGAGAAGAAAAATAGCCTAAAAACCCTCCAGAAAACCAAACCATGCCTCGAACCAGATCAAACACCGCCCTTAACGAAGTAAACAAGATCGGGGATGGACAAGCCAATCGAGCTACTCCCTCAGCTAAGATGCTTCAGACTATCCGAGCCGAATGCAAGAGATGGAATAGTGAAACGCCAAAACGCTACACAATACGTGGCAAACGATGCATGAACAGATCGCTGCATTGCATAAGTTAGTCAGTACACTAACCATGAGGAAAGGAAGAACCACCAGGAGGGAAACAAACATTAAGTCAGAAGGGAAGAAGACAATGAAAATAGTAGGAATGTGCATAATGAAGACGGGGAAGTTCAATCCAAGGAACGCAAAAAGGAGGAGGCGGGAGAATTCCGCCAACCAAAAGTCATGACAGAAGCTGCCATGGAGGAGATGATGGAACTAAGGAGCCTAGGAAACACAGAAAAAATGACCTTGAATCAATCACCAGAACTCCATTAAATCTGAAAATCTTAGCCGCCCTAATTCCGAGGAAGTTCGTGGTACCTTAATTCAAATGTTATGAAAGAAAATCTGACCATGTAGATCATCTCAGACGGTTCAAGCAAGTCATGGCATTATACCAACACAAAGATGCTTTGATGCATAAGATATTCCCCATAAGTCTAGACGGGACTACACTTATATGGAATCACTCCATCCCTGCTCAATTTGATACAAACTTCTTTATCATTTCCACTGTCCTTTTTGGTATAGTATTCCATTTACCGAGCAATAATTGAGGGCTCATACTACCTTTTGACGATATCCGCCCGGAAGGAAAAAGAAACACTTCAGGATACACTCATAGATTCAAGGAGGAGATGGCCAAGGTGGAAAAATCTGAAGACAAAGTAGCAAGACTGGATTTTAGACGGGGACTGGATCTAGATTTAGCCTTCTTTGAAGATTTATCAAAGGTAAAACCTTTGACCATAGCGGAAACTTACGAAGGAACGCAAGCATACATCACGTTGAAAGAAGAAAATAAAATCTTGTTCAAACAAGCAAGACGATGAATTAATGAGCCAGAGAAAGAAGAATGGAGCCCAAGTGCAGGCAGAAAGCAGAATCTGAGAATAGAAAAAGAAAGTGAGCAGGGAGACAGTAAGTGAAACGTAACTATTACTTGAAGGTGATACGCGGATGACATCCATCCTAGAGACAAAGTCTACACCCTGTTGACTGTCTCGGTAAACCAAGTCTTGGAGATGATAAACGATAATTTTTGGTTGAAAAGACTGGCCTCGCTTACAAGAGAGCCAAATCATATGGATAAAGATAAATACTGCTTATCCCACAGGAGCAACGAACATTTTACAAAAGATTACTTCCAGCTGAAGGATTATATGGAGAAATTAGTGAAAGAAGCATACCTTAATCGATTCATGAAGAGAGAGGAACCAAAGTGGGAAGCTAAAAAGGAAGTCCATGATGGAGGAAAATGGGATAACGAGAAGTAGCCACTCTAAATAGTCAACACCATCATTACATTAACTAAATAGGATAGGACTACCAGAAAGGAAAAGGAAGTGTACAGCAAAATATCACTATTAGAATGAAGCCGGAAATAGGGAAGTACTGCCAATGAAAGTGGGAATCTCCCGCTCATTTTTATCAAATGGACTTGGAGTATGACAAGTGCCATAACAACTCCTTAGTGATCTCAATACATGTGGGAAATTTCTATTGAGAACGGTGCTAATTGACGATGGGAGTGCCGTCAATATTCTCCATCGTTCAACGCTTGAAAATATGTCTATAGAAGAATGACAGGTACAACACCGCAGCCTCTAGTAGGTTTCAATGGGATTGTGAGCTACACAGAATGGTTGATCAACCTTCTAGTTAGGGAAGGACCATTTAATTACCTCACCGAGTTTGTGGTGCTAGACACGCCATCCTCTTACAATGCTATTTTGAGAAGAACCAGGTTACATAAAATGAGTGTAGTGTCGTCCACCTACTACCAAATGATGAAATATCCATCTTACAAAGGGATTAGAACCATAAGAGGGGACCCAACTACCGCCAGGATCTATGCTATAACTGCATTAGAATCAGTGAAGAAACAGTAAACCAGAAAACAAAAGAGAAGCTGGTGGTTGCTGATGAACAATAACAATCAGAGAAGGTGCGCAAGTGACTCCAAGGTACAAAGTAGGAGAAGAAATCAAACCAATTTGCTTAGATGAAGAAACACGAAAAATTACAAATATTGGGGCCCACCTAGAGGAAACGCAAAAGGAAATTTTGACTAACTTCCTATAAAGAAACAAGGACATTTTTGCAACCACTGCTCATGAAATACTTAGTATACCAGAAAATATAATTTGTCCTAAACTGAATACGAACCCTTCTGTTAAACTCATGAAGCAGCAAAAAAGAAGTTTCACACTAGAAAGAAATATGGCCATCAAAGAAGAAGTTGAAAACTATTAAAAATGGATTTCATCAGGGAAGTAGATTACCCATAGTGGCTTGCTAATGTTGTCATGGTAAAAAAGAAAAAGGGGAAATGCAGGATTTATGTAGACTTCACAGATCTGAACAAAGACTGCCCAAAAGATGAATATATGTTACCTAGAATAGATCATGGATCCTTTTCAGGATACAACCAAGTGATTGTTCCAACCTGACCAAGAGAAAACATCTTTCATAACTAAACAAGGTACTTTTTGTTATAAGGTAATACGTTTTTGTTTAAGAAATGCAGGTGCAACCTACCAAAAATTGGTAAATAAAATATTCAGAGAACAGCTTGGGAAAACCATGGAAGTTTAGGTAGATGACATGCTGGTGAACAGTTGTAAGTAGAAGGATCAAGTCGAAAACCTTGGTGAGGCCTTTTCCATCTTGAGGAAAAATCTGATGAAGTTGAATCTAGAAAAATATACCTTCGAAGTAGCAGCCGGGAAATTTCTCGGCCACTTTGTTACACAGTGCGGAATTGAGGTCAACCTAGATCAAGTGAAGCCATAATGGAGATGAAATCCCCACAAAACCAAAAAGAAATACAAGGCTTAACAATAAGATTGGAGGCATTAAATAAATTTCTTTCAAGATCAACTGACAAGTGTAAACTATTCTTTGCAAGGCTGAGGAAGAATTCAGCGAATAAATGGGATGACGAATATGAGGAAGCTCTTAGCAAGATAAAAGAATACTTAAAAACTCCACCACTATTGTCAAAACTGAAGTTGAGGGAACCCTTATACGTATACATAGCAGTCTGGCAGACCGTCGTCAGCGCTGTTCTAATCAGAGAAGAAGAAAGGAATCATAAGCCAATATACTTCATCAGCAAAAGTCTGATATTGATATTGGTCGTTGCAATAGCCGCAAGGAAACTAAGGCCCTACTTTCAGGCATACACCAAGAGGTGTTGACAGATTCGGGAACTAGAAGTCTCGTGCATTCTCTAAAATAAGCAGAAGAACAACAAAGTGGAAAATCGACTTAAGCCAATACAAGATCCACTACGAGCCAAGAACATCAATTAAAGGGCAAGCCTTGGCCAATTTTGTCACATATTTCACCGTTGATGCCAAGGAGGAAATAGAAAGTAGACAACAAGAAATTGAAAGCGGCGCATGGGAGTTATACATTGACAGAGCCTGAAACAATAAGGTAGCCAGCGCGGAAGTGGTGCTAGGACTTCATTGGCAAAACTCTTAAACACTCCATCTCATTCGGATTCAATGCCTCAAACAATGTAGCCGAATATGAAGCCTTGATAGTGAGAATCACTCTGTTATGGGAATTAGAGGTAAATGAAATAAAAATCTTTTGTGATTCAATGTTGGTAGTAAAGCGGGTAACTAGGGAGTTCATGACGAAAGATGAAAGAATGATTAGTTACCTACAACGGACAAAGGGACTACTCAAACAACTAAAAAATTTCAAAATTCACCATATCCTAAGAGCGGAAAACGGGCACGCAAACACATTTGCTAAATTAGGAACTTCAATGCAACTCCCATGAGAAAAAAGCATACCAGTTGAATTTTTGGAAATACCAAGCATCACAACCAAAGAAGTAGCAGAAATGGAAGCTGGGCAGGAGCTAAGTTAGCAGGACGATGTGATGCATTGCTTGAAAGAAATGTTCCTTCCTTGAGACAAAATTCATGCTAGGAAGATTCAACAACAGAGTGCCAGGTCTTGCATAATTAACGATTCATTATATAGACGATCTTTTTCAGGGTCGTATCTAGAATGCCTAAAAGAAATGGAAGTTGAATATGTGTTAGCAAAAGTCCATGGAGGGGTGTGCGAGAATCATACCAAGGGTAGATCTCTAGCCCACAAAGTACTAAATGAAGGATATTACTGTCCGGAAATACACCCGGATGCGAAATAATATGCAAATAAGTGTGACAAGTGTCAACGATTTACCCCCATGATAAAATTGGCCACATGAGAACTCAACACCGTGACAAGCCCTTGGCCATTCATGCAATGGGCTCTAGATATATTCAGACCACTCCTCATGGCACCCGCTCAAAAATGCCTTCTGCTAGTTTCCACTGACTACTTCACCAAATGGATTGAGGTAGAAGCCTTTGCTAGGATTTATGAAGAAGAAGTAAGGGGATTTCAGTGGAAAAATATAGTGTGCAGATACGGAATTCCTTAGGTCTTAGTATCTAACAACGGGCTTGAATTTACTGGAAAGATGGTAAGGACTTTTTGTGAAGATCTACAAATTACCAACCGATTTGCTACACCCTACTACCCACAAAGAAACGGACATACTGAAAGGTCAAACTGAATCATACTTGACAACATGAAGAAATGCCTAGAGTCGACAAAGGAAAATGGGTAGAAGAATTACCGGCAATACTATGGGCATATCGAACATCTCTCAGAGAGGTGACATGCGAAACACCATTTGCCTTAGCCTACAGAACATATGCAGTTAGACTCGTGGAAATAGGTAATCCAACTCTTGGATCAGAACTAACTAAATAGCAAAATGAAAAACTCATGATAGGAAGTCCTGATTTATTAGAAGAAAGAACGGAAACAACATTCATACAGATAGCTAATCACAATCAGAAAAGGAAAGCCTACTTTCATAGAAGAATTAGAAGATGGAAATTCCAGGAAGGGGATTTAGTTTTAAAAAAGATCTTCCAAACATAAGGAAAGTTTGGTCCGTCTTGAGAAGGACCTTTCATTATCAAAATAGTATTGCAATATTAAAATTCTGGAACGCTAGTTACCTTATAATAAGGATGGAGTAGAATTGGCAAAACACTGGAACGCTAGTTGCCTTAAGAAATATTTCGTTTAAACTATCGAATATTATTGTAATATACAAATTCTCCCGTGGTTTTTTCCCACTAGGGTTTTCCACATAAAAACTGGTGCCAATTCTTTCCTTTTTCTCACCCTCGTAAAAAATAAGAAAGGTCAAAAACATAGAACCTAAGCCCTTGAGAGCGGGAAAAATCTTCTCTTTAAAATGTGAAAAAAGGTTGGCGGCCTGGAAGCCGAAGCCCTTGAAAGTGGAAAAAACCTTCTCTATAAAATGTTGAAAAAAGGTTGGTGGCCTATAAGCCTAACCCCTTAAGAGCGGGAAAAATCGTCTCTCTAAAATGTTTAAAAATGAGTAATGACCATGGCGTGAAATCCTAAGTCACCGAGGGTGGAACAAAAGCCACTATCTAAAATAGAAATTTGGTTTACGGTTTAAAAGCCTAAAAACCTTGAGAGCGGAGACGCCTATACTCTAAAAAGGAAATCAAAACTAAAAAAAAAGGTCGGCGGCCTAGAAGCCTAAGTCCTTGAGAGCGGGAAACGGGAAAACTCATCTGCCCTAAACAAGAAACAACTCAGAATGCAGGGGAAACATTGTAAGCAAAAAATTCCTTTAAATTATTGAAAGTCTAAACTCAAATTGTTATTAGAAATAACTTGAAACCTAGAAATTGCTACGTGTTAAAATGTTGAGTTACTTGAAAATTCTTCTTCAAACACTCAAAAAAAGGATTCAATTGAAAAATGTTAAAAGTATGAAATTTCTTAAGTTCTACTTACTCAAAACTTGCTAAAGTATAATCGGTAAACTTATAAAGCATGATAAGAAGAAAAAGTCATTTTCTTGATAAAATAGCAAAATGCCTTAAAAAGAAAAGATACAAAATACAAAGTAAAAGTTGCAGGAAAAAAAAGACTAAGATTGAGTCACAAGGATGATCCCAGTGGCATGAGGGTCAGTCGTGGAGTCCACAATGTCCTCTACAATGAGAACGCTATCTTTTTCAGGGCAGGGATTGCGACTTCCTCAAAAGCGGGAACATCCTCGGGAGTGGCCTTCGTCTCATTTTTAGCGGCCCATTCCAGACAGACCTTAGGGGGAAGGTTATCCTTTCCGTCATTGTACACAGGAAGGTAAACCTTCTTCTCGGCCTTGTCGAAAAGAGCGTGATAAATGTCGCTAGTCTCCTCATCTCTTCGCTCGGCCTCTTCCCAAGTGGCTTCAGCAGCGGCCAGCCTCTCTTCCATAATTTTTAAATTTTCAAAGGAAAGAGTCTTGCACCTCTCGAACTCCTCAAGAGCCTCCTTTGCAGCCCTCAAGGATTTTCAAGCCTGGAATGCTTTGTTTCTGTGACCGCTGCTCCCTGAGCTAACTCTTCAACCATACTCTAAAGCTCAGCTTCTCTTTTGAAGAGTCACTCGATTTCAGCCCTCTGAGCCTCGAGGAACACACGGCTGCTCTCGATCTCCCCCTTCCACTGAGCAACTGTCTGGTCATTGGCCAGGAAGTGCTCCTGAAGACTATTGTGGAAGATAATAGCCTGAAAAAATACAAAGGAAAATAGAACTCAGTAAAATGAAGGAAGATGACAAATATAGAAAGTAGGAAGAAGAGGAAAAAGGATACCTTTATCAAGCCATGGCTTAGGGTATAAAGATGGTTCCCAACGGACATGTTGCGAGTTGCTGCCATGTCCGCGTCTGACTGGACCCTGAGGAGCATAATATGAGCTAAGCGGAGGTCACCCAGGAAGTTGACAGAAGCAAGGAACTGAGGGACCTTATGAAAATGCTTCCATCTTCACAAGGAAGGGTCTTCACCCACTCCCTGAAAACTGGAAGGCTGGATGGGTGTCGAATCCCGTTGTGCAGGGGGGTGGAAAGACGACGCTGGGAAGTATCAGCCGCAACAGAAGGAATGATCGGAAGTGAAGCAGGGACAATCAAAGTCTCATTGGAAGCGGGAGAGAGGTCGACTTGGGAAGTGCTCAAAGCCTTGCGCCACGAATGGGCATTCTGTTCTTCCTCAGTAACATCCCCAATGATAGCACTCTTCAAACGTGCACGCCTCGACATAACGCTCATTGTAAAGTTTTGAAGCAGATGCTTCCATTTCGCATCTCCCGTTCAAACCCAAGAGAAATGGAAGTACTAGAAATAGAAATTTGAGACTGGGGAGTAAGAATACCTAGTGGAATTTCAGGAGAAGATGAAGGAGACGATGAGACTTTCTTTCACAATTATAAACTGACTACCAGTCCATTTTCATAACAAATGTGAGATAACTCCAATAATGTCTTCCATCACACATCGGATCCTAAGTCAGATAATCATTGATTCACTCTACCTGTATTCACCAACTATTTGGTCTTAAGTCAAATAACTGTCGACTCGCTTCACCTGGATCACCATACATTGGGTAGTGAGTCGAGGAGACAACTACTCACTTCATCCAGATTCACCACACAACAGGTTATGAGTCGGAGAGCCAACAACTCATTTTACCTAGATTGGGCTAGAAACTTGTTCGATAAATCTTGACCTAGCTCTAATACCAAATGTAATGGTTACTTAATTTAGGGACGGAAAAAATACGGAGTATTATTCGACATATGTTATTCGGGCATTAAACGGTCAAACATTCGACTAAAACCCGATCAATAATGCGTAATACGTAAAAATTCGGATATGAGTTTTAAACGAGTATTATACATTTTTGTTTAAAAAATTGGCATAAAAATACAGTTGTAATATTTACAAATATATATATTAATATAACAATATATTATGAATATGACAATAAAAAATCATTCTAAAAATTCTCAAACACATTCATAATGAATATTCAGTTCATAATTCAGTCATAAAATTATATCAAGTACTCCTAAACTAAAATATAGATCAATTAGTAGTATCGTATTCATCCAAAATATAGTCATCAATCCAAAATATTGTTTCATCCAAAATGCATTTATCAATCCATAATATACTAATCCATAAAAACTAATTGAATTAATAAAAAACTATCAAATAATGGGATCATCTGGTTGTAAAGTATCATCGAAACGGGCTCAAGATTCGTCTAGGATTCAAAGAAGCTCAGACCAATTACATAAACTAATGTCATTTAAAGTCTCACTCCCATCCAAAAAATCTGATTCTTCTTCAAACCCTTCTTTAACAAATGGATTGAACTTAGAAAGATCAATATGCGACATATCACTTACTCCGCGAACTTTGGACATTGCCATCTTCAAATAGTATAGTCTCAAGTACACCAAATCATCCAACATCGTTGATGCCAATCTATCTCTCTTTTTGGTTTGAGTTGCTTCCCATGCACTTCAATTTTTTTCACAAGCTGATGAGATACACGGTTGACTCAAAATTCTGATTGCTATCTTTTACAATACAGGGAAGATCAATCCATAAAGTTGCCACCAAACACCTATATGTAAAAGTACTTTTATTAGAAATTATATTAGCATAAAACCTATGAAAACATAATTCAAAATGAAGAAATACTTACGAGGATGGTTGGTGTTTATAAAAATAGTGCATATTCAATAAAACAATAGTGAAAACTTCATACGATATTTAACCAGCTCAATTACTAGCTTATCTCTTTCAGCTAATGAACCTAGCTGTTGAACAAGATATTCAACCCCTTCTCTAATCTCGATGTTATCTTCTTTGTATTTCTCAATTATCATATTAGTTAGATTAAGAAGTGAAGTAGTAGCATGTCCCTTATGGAGAATGTTCTTCTCTTTTCTCTGTTCAAATATTTTCATCATAACAGAATAACGAGAGAGATCTTTCACACAAAATTGATCAAGAGCTTCTCTTGCCCACTCCATATCATGATATAGATATCCCACAGTAGACCCCTCACCATCTACTAAATGAAGAACTCTCAAAAAAGGCAACAACGTTTACATAATCCTTCGCATCCACTCAAAAAGACTCATTTTGAATTATTGAAGTAACTTCCCTAGCATGTACTTAGTAAAATTCAAACCTCTCAATTTAGAAGATGCAACAAAAATTCTCAAATTATTTTCAAGATTTATTATTGATTGAAACATCAAAAGATTCGAAGCAAACCTAGTCTTACGTGAAATTTTCAATTTCTTATTATCTGTATACTTTATCATCAATTGCAACATTATATGATGTCTATAAATGTAATCTACTATTTTTCTCGTATCATTAATCACAATTTTCACCCATCCAATTTGATGATAATGATCCTTTAACAATAAAGTAATATCATGGGTTGCACATATAGTTCTGTATAATCGAATATATTTTTCCACAAGCATACAGCCCACATAATTATAATTTGAAGCATTATCGATAACTATTTGCACAACATGTTCGGGTGCCAATTTCATCAATGACATAGGATAGATGTTATAGAGATACTCACCATTTAATCTATCTTCTGAACATTCAAATGATTTCAAAAGAAATAGCACCTAACGGTGAGCATGCGGTAACATTGACCCAACACCGTCACTTTATGTTTGTCCATGAATTTGACATAATAGTACAACTTGTGCTAATCCATGATTTTTTCACTTGCAACATAAGTCTAAACATCTATTCTTGCCTAGGTATTAACTTAGTACGAAGTGCTAAGTAACTAGGTACAGTATGTACCACTATCAATAACACCTAAAGCTTTACTCATGAATGACTTAGACAGAATACCATTGAATGCTATGTTGTTCATGATAAAAACTTAGCAATTTTTTTTGTCAATGTTTCTCTTTTCTTTCCTACCAGAGAATTTTGGGATTGTGATTTGAGCCTAAATAGATAGACCTAAAGAGAAAACGTTCGATTCTTGATTACTTTCATTAACTGAGTCATTCTTTCTCTTTTGACTAGAACCTGAATCTCTAATTAACAAGAACGCTTCAACATGAACCTCATCTGGTACTTTACTACATCTATCAATATCACGGCTACTTATTCTAGATAAATGAGATTTTACTCAAGAAATTCCTCCAAAAAAATCTCTCTCATAAAATTTACACTTGAAACGATTATTTAGCTGTTAAGTATAATCCCAAAACTTATCATTTTCCTTACCAAGATTATCCAAATTCAAAAATTTAGAAACTATATTAAAAAAAGCCTAAGCACAATCAAAGTTCAAATCATTCAGAATCAACTAAGCCAAATTCAAAATTAACATAATTTTATTCTCACATAACTATATATAAAATAAATCTTTATGCTTTGTGAATGTTTATTCCACCATAACAATACAAGAACATGATATTACTTAAAAGTGAGGACCAAAAAGTGTTGGAAACCACAAACAAGATGAACAAATGGCTGAAAAAAGAGTTACAATAAATACCCAAAATAGAATTAACAATACAATACCCAAAACTTTGCTATGTTAAAAAACAGAGTATTACAAGATTGCTATGTTAAATAACAAAATATAATATCCAAATATTTCTGAGAAGAACGCCTGAGAGAATAAGAAGGTTTTCAATTCTAATTTCTCAGAATACAAAAAATTCAGAGTATGAAGTTGTCAGATTGTGCTATTATGGAAGAATTCCAAATTCAACATCTGAGAGGTCTTGTTAAGCATGGTAAAATGATCTCTTCAGTGAAACCTCCTATTGGGTGGATTAAACTTAATTGCGATGGTCCTAGTAATTCTGGAGGTTGAGGTCTTATTCGTGATTGCCATAGAATGGTATTGGCAGAGCTAGTTGGGGTACTGGTATTGGTACGAATAACAGTGCAGAGCTTAAGGTTATTTTAGAAGGAATTTGTTTATGTAAATGTTTGCTTTATTTTAATGTGATCATTGAAAGTGACTCTAACATGATTGTTGGTTAGCTTAAAAAAGGTAAATGTACTTTATGGTATCTTTAGGGTTTCTGAGAGGATTTAATGGCAGAGCTAGTTGGGGTAAATTACATGGTAGTACATTAATATAGGGAAGGAAATAGTACTGCTAACTTTCTTGAGAGGAAGGAGAAATGGGCAATAAGGTCATCTATGAAGATCAATTGTGTTAGTAGATATTAATAGTCTTTGTTTTAGGGTTAGTTAGCAGTTAGTTTGTTTTTAGTCTTTCTTCTAACTAATCTACTAACATGTATTTTATAAAAACTGTTCTAGTTCTTCTATTTTAGTTAATGAAAGTTCTCGAGGTATTCTTCAAGAAGATATCTCTTTCACTCTCTTCTTCTTCCTTCTATTTTCTCTTGTCTCCCGAAGTTTTCTTCAAGTTCTCATGGTATCAAAGCCCTAAGGACAAATGTCCATGGAAAGTCCTCCTTCTTCAATTTTTCTACTATCAAATATTTATAATCTGATTTCTATCAGATTAGATTCATCTAATTTTGTTCTTTGGAAATATCAAGTCGCTAAAATCTTGAAAGCTCATTCTCTCTTTGAGTTTTTCGGTGGCACCCACCTTGTCCTGAACGATTTCTTGAAGATAACCAAGGGGTTCCTACAACAAAGGTTGACCCAAAGTATATTGCCTGGAACTTTATCTCAATCTACCATATCATGTGTTGTTGGCTGCAAGATAAGCCAAGAAGCATGGTCTTCTCTTGAAAGGAGGTACTCATCTCTCTCTCTCTCTCTCTCCCTCTCTCTCTCTCTCTCTCTCTCTCTCTCTCTCTCTCTCTCTCTCTCTCTCGTTTGAATATCCTCCATCTTAAATCCAAACTTCAAATAAAGGAAATGAATCAATGGATGATTATATGAAATGAATAAAAGAACCCAGAGACAAACTTGAGGTTGTCTCAGTCTTCATTGAAGATGAAGACATCCTTCTGTCTCAATGGCCTTTCTTCATAATATGGGGCTTTCAAAACATCTATTTGTACAAGATCTAAACCTATCCACTTAGAGGAACTTCATGTTTTGCTTAAAGCATAGGAGCAATCTATTGTAGATTAGATAAAGAAGCATGAGTCTCTAGTTCATAGCGTGGCACTTATGGCAATAACCAATTTTCGTGGCAACCAAAATAGGGGTCGTGGTAACAGATTCAATCAATCGAAAGGAGGAAGTAACTTTGGTTTTGGGAGAAATTCTAGTTATAGAGGGAGACATAACTCGAATTCTGGTTTACGTCCTTTACCCAACACTGTTTATGCACCTTTTTCTTCTCAAAACTCCAATTTTTCTTCTACTGATACACGAGCTGAATGTCAAATCTGTCACGAACTGGGTCACACAGTTATTGATTGTTTCCATAGAAAAAATTATCTCTTATCAAGGTAGGCAACCACCTGCTAAACTTGCTGCTATGGCAGCCTCCTTTTTTGGAAATAACTCTACTGAAGTCTAAAAAAATGTATCTTAGATATTTGACACTGGGTGTAATTCACACCTAACTTCTGAAATGTCTAATTTGACTACCTCTCATGCATATAATGGTGAAGATTTAGTCACCATTGGGAATGCTCAACCACTTGGCATAACACACTAAGGTTCAGGCTTTCTTCCTACTGATACTCATCTTTTCACACTAAATGATATTCTTTGTGTGCCTAAGATAACTGCAAATCTTCTTTCTGTTCATAAATTATGTGTTGATAATCATCGTTCTTTCACTTTTGATGCTAACATGTTCTTCATCTAAGAGAAAACCTTGGGGAAGATCCTTTACATAGGACCTAATAGGAATTGTCTTTATCCCATTAGCTCTAATGAAAAAGAGGCTCTATCAAATCTGAGAAGACAAAGTGTTGCATTTCTTGGAAGCAAATTTTCAAGTACTCTTTGGCATAATAGACTAGGGCACCCCACTGACACTGTTCTCTTACATGTATTGCACACTGCCAGTATCAATTTTATTTCTGATAAATCTTGTATGTGTTCATACTGTATCTAAGGAAAGATGCACAAAATTCCTTTTCCTATGTCTAGAACTGTAAGACATTCACCACTAGAACTTGTTCATAGTGATGTTTCAGATCCAACACCCATTTTATCTATTGAAGGATATAAATACTATGTTTCTTTTATGGAAAATACTACAAAATATACTTGGATATTTTCTTTGTGTTAAAAGTATGAAGTTATTGTTGTTTTTATAGTTTTCTTCCTTTTGTTCAAAATTTGTTATCTGCACAAATGAAGATATTCAGAATAGATGGAGGAGGTGGTATTTTACTTTCTCTATAGTCGTTTTTCTAATAAATAGGTTACTTACAGTTACATTGAACAATAAATGTCCTTACGAGATGTTGTTTGGCAAGCTCCCTGACTATTCTTTCTTAAAAGTGTATGGTTCCGCATGTTATCCCCTTTTAAAACCTTATAATTCTTCTAAATTGGAAGTTAAGTCTTCATAACACATATTCTTAGTTTATAGTCTACACTCTAAAGGCTATATATGTTATACTCCTCTCTCAAATAAGTTACTTGCTAGTAGACATGTAATCTTTGATGAGGTAACCTTCCATTTTGTTAAAATAGATTTTGTTAAACCAACCCCAAATCAAGATGCTCCTAATACTTTCTTATCTTTACTATTTAATCCTACTTTGCATCATTCTGACTTATCTCATATTGTGCAAGTCTCTAATTCTAATTCTCCAAATCATATTGTTAGTACATTACACTCTGAACCTGTCATTACTAATAGAAATGTTCAAAATACCAAATCTCAATCTCATGATAACTTAATACCTATGTCTTTTATAACAATTGACTTGCCTAATATTGATCTAGTTCATAGCATATCGCTAAACATGTCCCAACTGAATTTGAATCTTTACCTACTTTTGTTTCTAGTAGTTCAACTAACAATGCAGGTAATAAACATACTATGCAAACAAGATCAAAGTTAGCCATTACCAAAAAGAAAGTGTATTTAGCAAGCTTTTTACCTATTCAACCAAAAACTACAGATTCAGAACCTTCCTCTTATACTACGGCTTCAAAGTCAGCAAAATGGAGAGCTCAAACGGGAAATGGGTTCAATGCTCTTCAAAGACAAGGTACTTGGACACTAAATCCTCTACCTCCTAACACTAGTAGTTGGTTGTAAGTGGGTATATAGGATAAAACACAATCCTGATGGGAGTGTCGCAAGGTACAAAGCCAGGTTAGTTGCTAAAGGTTTTCACCAGCAACCAAGTATTGATTATACTGAAACCTTTATCCCCATTGTTAAATCTACAACTGTTAGAATTGTTTTGTTCCTTACTAATCAGTTTTCTTGGCCTCTACATTACCTAGATGTTAAAAAATGCCTTTCTTCATGTCACATTACAAGATGAAGTTTTTATGAGCCAACCTCAAGGATTTGTAGATCATTCTTATCCAAATCATTTTGTAAATTACATAAGTCTCTATATTGTCTCAAACAGGCTCCAAGAGCCTGGTTTAAAAAATTCACAACTTATTTGCTTAATTTGAGATTTTCTGCATCTGTTGACTCTTCTTTATTCGTGTTTAAATCCGATACTTCCTTACTTTACTTGTTATTATATGTTGATGACATAGTCATTACTAGTTCTAGACCTTCTTTAATTAGTGACAGATTTATGTTTAAATCTTATACATAAACTCAATTCTTCCTTTGAAATGATAGATTTAGACTCTTTAAAAATTTTCCTTGGCTTACAAGTTCAACAAACTAATTCTGGTATATTTGTTTATCATCAGAGATATATTTTGGAATTATTGGAAAACCTTGCAATACACCAATGTCCATCAAAGTTAACCTTCATGACAGTATTGCTCCACTTCTTTCAGAACCAACAAGTTACAGAGTTTAAGTAGGAGGCCTGCAATATTTAACTTTTTCAAGACCTAATATCACATTCTCTATCAACAAAGTCTGTCAATTATGCACAAACCTACACAAGTTCATTTGGCTGCTATTAAAAGAATCCTACGATACTTAAAAGGAATCTCTGATATTGGCATCAAATTTCAGAAAGGCAACATATCTCTCAATGCATACACTAACTCAGATTGGGCTATGGACTCAATTTAGAGAAGATCAACTTCTGATTTTATTGTTTTCCTTGGCAAAAGTCTTATATCTTGGCCTTCAAAGAAGCAATCGATGGTCTCTAGATCCTCAACTGAAGATGAGTATAGGAGTTTAGCAACTACTACTGTAGAAATCTCTTGGATAAGACATATTCTAAGAGATTTACATATTCCTTTACAACATCCTCCTCAATTATGGTGTGATAGTATTTCAGCTATTTCCCTAGCTTCTAATCTGATTTTTCATGCACAAACAGAATACATTGAGATAGACTATCATTTCATTCGAGAAAAGGTTGCATGAAAATATCTCATACTCAGTTATATCAACTCCATTGACCAACTTGCAGATATTTTCCCCAAAACACTTTCTTATGCTTCTTTCAACTCCTTTAAAACCAAACTTCTGATGTCCTTACATACTGCATCAGTTTGAGAAGGGCTGTTGGTAGATATTAATAGTCTTGGTTTTAGGGTTAGTTAGCAGTTAGTTTGTTTTTAGTCTTTCTTATAACTAATCTGCTAACTATGTAATGTATAAGAATTGTTTTAGTTATTCTGTTTTAGTTAATGAAAGTTCTCGAGGTATTCTTCCAGAAAATATCTTTCACTTTCTTCTTCTTCCTTCTCTTTTCTCCTGTCTCTTGAAGCATTCTTCAAGTTCTCAAGTTGGTCCTTCCTCATTTTCTTAAAGGTATTCTTCATACTGATAGATTGGGTCTCCCTTCCTTTAGATTCTAGGTTTTTTTTTGTTTTTGTTTGGTGGTGGTATTGTAGGCTTGTTTAGATCTTTTTTATGTTATCTAGGACTGTTTAGATGTTTTGTTTTGTCTGCTTTAGTTGGTTGCTTTTTGTTTTGGTTTGCTTTGTTAGGTTTTCTTTAGTTGGCATGTAACCACAATTTTCCTCCGCCAAAAGTGAGGGTTTCTTAATAAAATTGGGATGGGTCACAAGATGAGTAGCTACCGGATCTTCATAAAAAATGAATCTTATATTTAAATCTATTATTTTACAAATTTCTATGAATGACCAAACATGTAAAGCTTGTTTGTCACCAATTCATTTGTCATACATTTTTTTTTATCAATTCAAATACCATGATGACTTCTAGATTTTAGAAACCAAGCACTTCCTAATAGAAATGGATTTATAGGAAAATATTAATATTGAATTAGTTCAATACTCTTCCTAAATAAAACAAAATTATTCTCAGTTAGAGACTATAGTATATTGTTATCAACCTGTTGATTTCCCTTTTACATTATATATCGCTGAGAACTATAACAGAAACCTCTACTGATTCTACTAATCATTCGAGTGTGGGATTTCTGGCGGGCAAGATACATGGCCAGTGTCAGGAAGTTGGAGATTATGTAATTTTGTGAATGAGTTCTACGAGTCTCTGTTATTTCACATGATTGATTTCTATTTTAATGTTTCACTTGGAGTGTTTATTTGTTATGTTACATAATTGGATTCTTGTTGGATGTTTCACTATGAGTTTTTGTTAGTTATTTTATATGATTGGTTTCATTTTTAATATAATTAGTAGTAGTTCGTGCGTTGCTATTTATAGAGTGTTCAACTAAATATATAAATATGTACACTAAAACTGAAGTTGGAGAAATTTTTTTGGACAATACTGCCCTTTATAATTTTTTCAATTTCCTACATTCTCCTTACAGTGAACTTATTATTCCAATTATCCATACGAAATTTTGGACAATACTGCCTTTTATAATTTTTTGAATTTCCTACATTTTCTTTACAGTGTACTTAAATTCCAATTACCCATACGAAATGTTTTTTTAACTATTTTATTTTTATTATCTCAATTGGTCATATGAAATTTTTTTAACTACCTTGTTTAAATTATAATCTTTATAAATGTTTCCTCCTCAATTTTAATTTAAAATCTTAAAAGACTAATTAAAATCTAAAAATATGTCTCAAATTTTTTTTTACAAAGCAAAGTGTATTAAAATAAACAAGGGCTACAAAAGTATAGGGGCATACCCCAGAAACAACAGCCCAATCTCAAAATCATGAGGCTTCTCCAAAATATAATTAGGTAAGTCCCACCAATGCACCAACATGGAATTAGTATAGGACCAAGGGATATCTCTAAAACCCAAAGTCCTATCCCTAACAGAATTAACAATCATCTTACTAAGAATATTAAAGTCACTAGTTTTACCCTAAAAATCCTATAGTTCCTCTCCATCCAAATATTATAGAGAAAAGAATTACAAGCAAGCTTAAGTATTAAGGACCTAAGATCTTTCCTACTAGTAACCTGGGCTAGCCACCCAATTCTATGATCCCAGCTTACAAAAAAACCTCAGAGATCACATAATTGAATAATGGTAGTCTAGATAGCTTGGCAAAAAGAACAATCAAAGAACATGTGGTCTCTTGACTCCAACCTATTTATACAAAAAACATAGTCAAAATCAACACTAGTGCCTGATCCAGTAAGCTTGTCCTTAGTAGTGAGCATGTTCCTACAAGCAAGCCAGTTGATAAAGTTATGCTTTGGGATGTTATAGCTGAACCATATGATATTGCCCTATAACACCTTAGTACTATGTTGCTTTAAAGACCAATAGGTAGAATAAACTATTAAAATATCATCTGACACAGGCTTCCATATCCATTTATCAAGCTCTAACTTAGGGGAGTCCATGCTAAAAAAGGCTTCCTTAATCTCCCTAAGAGTGGTATTGTTTGTAACATGCCAAGACCACTAGCCAGAATCAATAACCATACTTACTCTACTATCAAGACCCAGCCTGTATCATAAATCACAGCTCTGTCAAACCTATTGAACATTACTCCAAACTGATGCCAAGGGTCACCCCAAAGGGAAGTAGAGTTTCCATCACCAATCTTGACCTGACATAACTCGGTGAACCAGTCTCTAGATTTAAGAAGCTTTCTCCAAATCCAAGAGTAGTCGTGAGGGGTTTTGATAGTAAAGATAGTTCTCTCCTTGATCAGGTGCTTGTAGCACCATTTTCTCCAAATAGATCCTATAGGGTTAATGTTGAGGAACCATAGATTTTTTACTGTGGCAGCATATTTCCAGGTGACAATGTCCCTTAGGCCAAAGCCCCCACTCTCTTTAGGAGTACAGACCTTAGACCATTTAACCTTAGAATAGGCATGGTTGTTAGGGTTGTCGGACTAAATATAGTTTCTCATGATACTTTCAATATCTTACATGACTTTCTTAAGGAGAATAAACTTCCCAACCTAGTAGTTTTGGATAGTCATAGCCAAAGGAGTTGAAGTATGCCAGTAAAAGACAGATATTTGGTTTCCCAGCTTTTTATCCTAGCAGTTATCCTATCAACCGAGCAGTACAATCAGATATCCCCAACCTGGAAGAAATTAAAGGCGCTCCAAGGTATCTAACAGGAAGGGAGGCACTCTAGAATCCCATAAACTCAATGCAAATTAGCCTGACCTGCTCAGGAACACTGAAAAAGAAAATCTAGCTTTTTAGATAGATAAGCTTGAGGCCAGTGAGTCTCAAGAACATATCTAAATTGTCCTTAATAAGGCTGATAAAACTTCCATACCCTTTAAAAAAGATGAGGTGGTCATCAGCAAAGCACAAATTCATAATATCTAACTCCTTAAACATCTAGTGGAAATTAAACCCAAGTAAGGTAGAAGCATGATACACCAGATCAGTAAGGCCTTCCATCACCAAACTAAACAAGTAGAGGGAAATAGGGTCCTCATACCTCAGACCCCTAACACCTTTAAAATAACCAAAAGGCTCACCATTCAAGTTGCTAGTAAATTAAGTAGAGGTTGGGCAAATCATGATCCAATTGGTGTAGACAGGAGGGAAGCCAGTGACATTCAAGCATTTATTAATAAAGCTTTAGCTAACACAATCATAGGCTTTCATAATCTCAACCTTGATGGCACACTTGGCAGCATAAGAGGTTCTGTGATAGTTCCTAACAAGCTCCTGAGACAAGAAAATGTTATCAGCAATCCTTCTCGGAGAGACAAAAGCATTCTAATTATCACTGATAAGAGAGGAGAGCGCCCATTTAAGACTATTAGCAAAAACTTAGAGATGCATTTACAGACTATGTTGTAGTAGGAAATAGGTCTGAAATCATTCATATTTTGAGGTTAAGCAGTTTTAGGAATTAAGGATATAGAATTATAAAATATTAAATTTACAGAAGCAAATTATGCTTTTTTTCATCGAATACATTTTTTATTTTCACATTTTGGGACAAACTACATTTTATTTTTCTACAAACTTATTTTGGTTCCCAATTTATACCATCAATGTAATTTAATTTTTAACAATCTACTAGTGGTATAATTCAATCTACCTATTTATCACATCAGGGAGAATGACCATTGAACTTGAAGAAACATATTTATATTTGAGTCAGGAAAACCTTTTTGTTTCCACATTCCATATCTAACATATTCAAAATAGAATTACAAATAGCCTTGTTATCTCTAATCATACCGTGATAAATTTGAGATTCTTTTCTCCCCAAATGTTATAAACAAAAGATGCAAAAGCTAAATCAGAATTAACGGTTGAAATTCTATCTCCTGGTGAAAATAAGAAGCTATCTGATGAGTTGTTACCAATAAAACACACCTACCATTCATATCAAGCTTTGATAAAATAAACTCCTAGAGAACTTGAGAGTAAAGGAAAGTTAAGAATAAATGGTCTCTAGATTTAGAATGGCCAATGTCTCATACTATACTATGATCTTGAGAAACTCCCCAAGAAACCAGCGTGTCTTTCATGAAAAGTCTATCCCTTATCGCAAGCCATGTCACAAAACTATGTTTCGGGATGTTGCAGCTATGCCATAAAATCTTGGTGAAATTGACCTCAAACTCCTTGGCATTTAAGAAGGGTGTATATGGAAGCAATTGAATATCTACCATAAAAAATGTTGTCCATGTCCACTCATCGTCCTGCTCAACCCTGGAGGCATCCAGAGAAGAGGAGGCTTCCTTGATTCCAATTAAGGCTTAGGCATTAAAAATTGGCCAACTCCAAGTTTTATTCGATATAATTCTGTCAATTTTCACATCAAGGCCCCAATCTATGTCCAAGGATAAGTTTTCGCAAAACCAATGCAAGAGGACACCCAATGGATGAGGATCCCTTAATAAGGAATATGTTACTTCCATTCCCAACCTTGACAGAGCAATAAGTCTTACACCTTTTTCCCTGGCATTGAGTAGTTTCTTCCAAACTTGGGAGCTACCACTAGGAATTTTGACAACAAATATTGACTCTTGTTCATAAGATAATGGTAACACCATTTAGTCCAGATAGAACCTATAGGTTAGTCATAAGATACAAAAAATCTTAGCAATGGCATCATTCTTTTAAGCATGCAAATCTTTGATTCCTATTAAGCTCCACCATGCTCTTTGGGGATGAAAAAATTTACTCCATTTCACTTTTGCACTAAAAACTTATCAGCTATGCCAGACCAAAAGAGGTTCCTAAGGCTAGCCTTAATCTGTGTCTTAACCTTCTTGAGGAGGATGAAGAAGCCAAACCAAAAACCTTGAATGGCAGTGGGAATAAAATTGATAAGTCACAATCTGCTTGCGTAAGAAAGATGCTTGATCTCCCAAGCTTGAACTTTCTTAGTCATCTTATTTAACAAGGTTCCACAATCATTTTCCCCAACCTTTTTAACATGATGGGCATTCCTAAATATCTAACTAGAAGATTGACTTTTTAAAAACCTTTGATCTCTTGAGTCTGTTGCTGAACCAACTTAGACATACTAGAGATAAAATATTGGCTCTTGAGAGCATTGAGCTTGAGGCCAGTGTGGCATTGAAGTACTTTAATCTTGTCCTTAATGATTCGTACATATTTGACATCAATATTGGAGAAAATAAGGAGATCATCAGCAAAATACAAGTTAAATATATTCAAATCATTGCATCTCCAATGGAAATGAAAATCATGAACGTTGAAGAATGAATGAGGGTACCAATGAGGGATTCCATGACAAAGACAAAAATGTAAGATGAATTTGGATTCCCTTGTCTAAATCTATTTGCCCCTTGAAAAAACCAGGCAGTTCATCATTGATGTCCACAAAAAATGCATGGGTGGATATACAAGCCATAAGACACTTGCAGAACTGTATTGGGAACCCAATAGGGAGAAGCTCAATAAAATCCTAGCTAACACAGTCATAAACTTTCAAAAGATCAACTTTGATGGTAGACCTTGGGCTGGAGGAGTTCCTATTGTATTTTCTAATCGATTCTCAAGCAAGGAACACATTATCAACAGGCCTTCTAGCATGATAAAATCATTCAAGTTATCACTAATAATATAATCCATGATCCTTTTCATTTTATCAACCATCATTTTAACACAAGATTTCAAGGGTTTTAACTTAATGAAATGATATTTTGTAGTGTTTTAAATTTATGGGATTGATTAGAAAAAGTAAACTTATAAGACTAGTTAGATTTATGAATAAAATTAGTGTAGAAGCCAAAAATTGACTGGGCCCTTGCCCCATCTCACAATCACAAAAGTCATTAGACCATTCTCGTGTCGGACCCAGACTCTTTGGCCCATTATGAAAGTTCAGAACTATGGCAGATTGACGTGGCATCGTTTCGAGTCAAGAGTGGAGCTTGATAGACTAAACGTGGGGACTTAGAACCTTGGGGCGAAATGCAGAACTATTGCAGGCTGAGCCGGGCCCATTTTGGGTTAAAGGTAAAGTTTGACATAATAAAGTGTGGGGACTCAGCAGTTTTGAGCCAAATGTGGCCTCGTTTCAGGTCAAGGGCGAAGCTTAACAGACCAAACCTGGGGACTTGATGCCTTAGAATTGTTCCCAAGAATTGTTCCCAAGAAGTACAAAAATTATAAACTCTAATTCATCCATCTCAGCTATTGTGAATTTCAACTGCTACGAATCAGACAATATGAAATTTGTTACCCCCATTTCGCATCCTGAGTTCAAACTATGTCAGAGATTTGTACCCTGACTCATTTTTTGATGTTCAAAAAATAAACCTTAGCAAATGCTCCGTAATATTTCCCTCAAGCATCCTCAATATTAAACTCGAGTCACATCCTCTAATGTTAGCTGAACCATGTATATATAATACACAAATATTTGAAATCAATGGAGGATGAGGTTGGTCGGCAGATATCATTTCCATAATGAAGTCTACAAGAGCTTTTCCTTGATAATTGTCTGTCGTTGGTATGAAATATCAAATTCTCCAGGCTCGGTCACCCAGTTCATCAATCTTCCTAACATGTTTGGCTTGTGAAGTACTATCTCTAGAGAATGACTGGTTCTGACTCAATGGTTTGACTTAGATTGTTAGCAGGATCTCTAGAGAGCTAGAAAATGAATCTTTGATGAATGATATATGCACATTATATTTATAGGGAGAAGTCGTGTACTTTGCTTGAAAGTTTTAAGTCCTTGAAATTTAGCGCTTGATCTGAAACATGGCCACATCAGCCTGTCACAGTTCTGCACTTGGCCCGAAGGTGCTAAGTCCCCACGTTTGGTCTGTCAAGCTCCGCCCCTGACTTGAAATAGGGCCACATCAGTCTGCCACAGTTCTGCACTTGGCCTAAAACTGTCAAGTCCCCACACTTCATTGTGTCATACTCTACCAATGACTCGAAAGGGGGCCATGTCGATCTGTCACAGTTCTGCACTTGGCCCAAAGGTGCCAAGTCCCCATATTTTAGTCTGCCAAGCTCTATCGTTGACCCAAAATAGGGTTACGTTGGTCTGGGAAAGTTGAGCACTTGGCCTGAACATGTCTAAGTCCTTAAGTAAACATGGCTTCTAAGATTTCAAAATTAGTCCAAAATAAGGCAAAAGTAGTGGATAGACAACGCAAGGCAAACCTCGTAACCAACATGTCATATTTTGACATATTAACGCAGGTTATGAAAAACTCAGGTGATGTTCAAAATCAAAACACTACGACTGACCTCAAACCTTCCTCATGCTCCGCATTTGGATAGACCATCCTTATGCTCTGTCGCCGAATGGACCATCTTTATACTTCACAACTGGACGGACCATCGTCATATTATGCCATCGGATGAACCATCATCATGCTACACCGTTGGACGGACTATCCTCATTCTCCACCACCGATGAATTATCGTCATGCTCCGCCTTCGGACGGACCTTCCTCATCTACACCGCTGGACGTACCATCTTGATGCTCCACAGAATGGACCATCTTCATGCTCCACACTGGATGGACAATCTTCATGCTCCATGGATTGAGGCCATCTTCATGCTCCGACGCTGGATGGACCATCTTCATGCTCCACCGTCGGAATTACTTTCTTTATGCTCCACCACCGAACCGACAATCTTCATGCTCCACCGTCAGACATACCTTCTTCATGCTTACCACCAAATGGGCCATCTTCATGCTTCACCTCCAGACGCACCATACATGCTTTATCGACTGACGAAACATCCATATGCTTCGTCATTGAATGAATCATCCTTAGACTCTACTGTCGGACGGACCATCTTCATGCTCTGCCGCCGAACGTAACATCCTGATGCTCCACCACCGAAAAAAACATCCTCATGCTTAGCCGCCAAACAGACCATCCATGCTTCATCGACATACATAATATATGTATGCTTCGCTGCCAAACAAAACATCCTTATGCTCCGCCACTAGATAGACCGTCCTTATGCTCCACCTCCGGACCAAACATCACTACAAGAAAAATGATTTTTCCTGGCGGTTTTATGGCAGCGGTTATTCAAACCGCCAAAAAAAATGGTCAAACTTTGAGCGGCGGTTTTTAAAAACCACCGCTATAAATCAACATACAACGATGGTTCTTGTAAACCACCGCAGAATATTTGCAAAAAACTTTTTGACCCTTTTTCCTCACTTTTAGCGGTAGGTTTTTCTCCCTTTGAGTGGCAGTTTAAAACAGCTAGCAAAGGTACTTTAAATCCCTAAACCCCAATTCACGAATTCACTATTTCTCTTTCACTTTTTCTCTCATTTTCTAGGCGATTCACAGAGGAAGCTCAGATATGGTCGCTTGTCACTTCCCCGTCGTAGATCTCTGGTCATCCTCACTATTTGTCAACGTTGGTAGTCTCTATTTCTCTATCTCATTTCTGTTCTCTCTCTCTCTCTTTCTGTCTCATTTCTGTTCTATATATATTATAGAACACAACAAATGTTGTTGAATTAAAGATAAAAAGAAATCATTTTGATTAATGTGAGAACAAAGAATGAATCCTCGTGTACCAATTTTATGTTTCCACAATACTAATTAAAAGTAATATTCCTATTTAAAAAATTAGACAAATTTAAAATTTGTTGTATTTTACTCATTCCACCTGATAATCTTATTATGCTTCCTCTGTTGATAATATCAATTTCCTAAGGGGTCATAACTATGATTGTTACAACTTTGATCACCTAAGGGCAGGGTGTTCCTATGGTAAGCGTGAGCTTGTGATAATGTGTTTAGCTATGTGCATAGATGAAGGTGAAAGTTTTCAGTTAATTTCTGCAGTACAATTAAATGATTCAAATGAAACCCTAAAAAGTTTTGTCAATTTACAGGTTGAAAAATTCTTTTTTAGAATAGAAAACTTCATTCAACCTATTGGAATGATTACTTGAACTGTCATAATATTATTCCCATGTTCAACCTATTGTAATGGTTACTTGAACCACCGCAGTTTACATGTCGCAAATGACTGTTTTTCTTATAGTGCTTAGACCGAAGCACATTGAACTAAAGCATGGGCCGCTTGATTATACACACGAGGGCTGAAACTGAATTCTTTTATTAAACAAATTTTAATTTTAAAATCAATTTTGTCCACAACTTTTTAAAACCTCAAATATAATAACACTTTTCTGTGAAAAATTAATTTAGCAAACTTAATTAAATCTAATAATTGTTTGTATTTAATTAGTTACTAATTAGCCATTTAATTATTTAATTTAAATGTGTAATCATCTTTATTTTCTCTCTCTATATTTATATCCATTAAATATTTATTGTTAAAGCTGCATTGCAACTTGTTTGCCTCTATTCTGTACCTCAATTTATGACTCTAATTTCATTGTGGCTTTAATTTTCATTGTATTGAACTATCTATTATAATATGTTCAGATTGATTCTAATATGTACGAAAGTTGGATTAAAAAATCTCGAGTTAGTCAAGATTACCTTAATGGAGTTGAGGAGTTTCTTGATTTTACTTTTGAAAGAGTTTTTGTAAAGGGTAAGATTTTCTCTCCATGTAAACGTTGTGTAAATACGTTGGGGATGAATAGGGAGAGTGTGCATAGGAACTTGGTGTGTAATGGGTTTTTCATTAGTTATACACGTTGGTTTTTTCATGATAAATCCATATTGTAAAATTTAAATGGAGAAGATCTTAATGAAAGAAATGTAAACAATACATATGTGTATGAAGCTTGTGATGACAATATGCATGACTTGTTGCGTGATGCATTCAGAGTTATGGATAATGAGAGAGGAACATATGATTTGTAAATAGAACCAATTGCTAATAATATGAATGAGCAACTAAATGATGCTCAACACGCAGAGGTGAATGATTTCTCTGACTTAGTTAGAGATAGTAATGAAAATTTATATCCAGGATGTAAAAGGTTTTATAAAACCTCATCTATTGAGTAATAAGACACTATCGGGTTGCTTGAGTTATTGCGTAAAGTTGGATGAGAATTGCCAAAAACATTTTATGAAGCTGCAAAGATTATAAAAAAGTTGGGTCTTGGGTATGAAAAGATAGATATTTGTCCAAATGACTACACATTATATTGGAAAGACAAAGAACAAGAACAATCATGTTCTACTTGGGGTATTTCAAGGTGGATAACCACGGAAGGTGAGAGTACATCTCACGTTGATAATGTTATTATCTATTTTGTTGTGCAAGTATAACCATCATGGTCCGTGGTAGACGTTTGGCATAACTGAGGACGAGTCTGTTGGTGATCAAGATCCACCATAGACGCACCTGCTGAATTATCAGGTATAACATTTATTTTATATTTCATACAGATCATTATTATTATTCATATAATGTCTAACATACAAAAATAATATTTTATACATAGGTGAATCCTCCTCTTCTAGGTGAAAGGTCTGTGGTCGGACATGACTAGCTCATATATTGAATCTACTTGAAAGGAA
Organism: Datisca glomerata; assembly: GCA_003255025.1. Lineage (NCBI taxonomy): Eukaryota > Viridiplantae > Streptophyta > Magnoliopsida > Cucurbitales > Datiscaceae > Datisca > Datisca glomerata. Next base: position 782,523 of record QANY01008095.1, read on the forward strand.
GAAAGTGAAAATTGAATTCAACGCAGCAGGGCAACTGATCAAGGATCAAGCATGTATCTATATGAGCTTTTTGGCTTAACTAGGACACACCTACGATCTATCACTGATCACCTATGAAAATTGGAAGAAAGTGCCTGAAATGTACAAGAACGCAGTATGAGATATTGTGAAAGTATAAATACTTGTTTGTAATTGTCTCTTCCATTATGTATTTATTAACTATACCTTTGTAATTTTTCAGAGTAAGTGGGAGGTTACCGACGCCAATCGAAAGATTGCATGTCTTCAATTAATAAGAGTTGGAAGGATGACAAAAGTAAATTGAGAACAGTGAATACGATAAATATCTGAGCAACGAAGAATGCTTAAGACATAAACCTGAGGAAGTTCCACGAGATTAGTGGAATGTTATTGTCCATTTTTTGTTCTCTTCTGAAGGAATGAGATTACAATATTTTCTTTTGACATTGAAGTTTGTTTATTACTAAGAATAAATACTAATTGTGTTTCTCAAATAACAGGCTTGTAGTGAAACAAACACTATGATGCAAGCAAAATAAAGTATACATCATTCTTTAGGAAGGAAAAGCTACACTAAAAAACAAGATGAAATGATACGTAAATCTTTTTTATTATAAGCAATATTTTTATTTTTAGTATTGCGATTAAAATATTTTTTTTAAACATAATGATAGATAGAGGTGTTGGGGAGAGAGTCCAATGTGGTCAAACTGTTCATAGAAATGAATAAACGCAAAGATGGGAGTGGGGTAATTAAGAATATGCTTCTAGAGTTGTAAGAATTATTTTTATGTCTATATTTGTCAATATTTTTAATTTTTTCAACTATATTTGTCACATATGTGATCGAATTATTTATTTATGTTGTAGGAGAAAATGTAAGAACTTCTGGTAACCCAAATGGAGGATGGGAATAATATCACTTCTAGTGATGTATTTTAGGAAGTTATGGTTCCAGAGCATCCTAGACGAGTCTGTGGAATGGGACTAGGTCCAAATCCCACCAGTGTATTTGGATCGCATAGCAGCCGCCTGTTTTCTGAAGATGCGTTCGTTTCACATGTAGAACATGATAGAGTTAAGTCACAAGTCCATGAACTTCAAGATTGTCAAGTTCAACTTCAATCCCAAGTGACATATCTTATGAAATTGATGCAAGCACAAAATCCTTCGTTCTCATTCTCCGGCCGTGATCATGTAAGATTTCTAAAGAATATATATTTTACGTAATTATAAATTATATTTATTCCAACACTAATACTAGTTTTGTTCATTTTTATGTGTTTATTAGATTCTGAAGATCCTCCCTCAATTTTATAATTATATAAAATTTAGTGACGATGAAAAATATTATAATTGCTTCAGTTTGAACTTATATTATTTTGTCTTTAGAATTTGTGAATGTTATAATATGGATTCTGAATTTTTAAAATTTATGAGTTTTTAAATTTGTGAACGTTTAAAATACAAAAATTTATGAATATTTGAACCGATCCACTTAAATTCTCCATTTTTTGCCTGAAACCATACCCACTCCCTTCTCGATCCCCTTCCTCCCATGCTCCCTTTCTCTCCTCTTCCCCTCCCTCGAATCGAAAGCCGATGCTGGAGCCTCCAAGACTTACCCACAGCAAGCTGGTACCATCCGTAAGAACGGTCACATCATCATCAAGGGCCGCCCCTACAAGGTAAAACCCCCCTCCTCTCGAAGATGTGTAATTCTGTTGGATCTTAGTTGTGGGTTGTTGTGGCATTGATTCTGCATACGTGACACCTATATGTGTTGAGCTTTTTTTTTTCTTTCTTTTGTTGGGAATTTCGAATTCTCATACTATTCTTTTCTTCTTTTGATGCCTGCTTAGGTTTTCAATTACAATGCTTCAGATCTTTTTGTTTAATTATTCGGTCTATCATACCTTTGCTGATTCTTTGTGCAATATTTTTTCAATGTAGAGTCTGTTGGCATTGTGTTGCGTTGAATTGATAGTCTCTTTTGTACAAGGATAAATGATATTGAACCCAGGAAGCTCTTTTTGCTTTCCTTCTGAGCAAAAATGTTTTCTCCTGGGATCAAGAGATCCAATTTGGGCTCGCAGAGAGAGCGAAACTTAGGCAAAGCAGTTCATGATTCTCCCATTACACCTTTTTCAAAGAATCGGAATCCAGTTTTCGACAATTCGGTTCCGGATCAGCCCATCACTGGCATTTCAGCTTCTTGGTCTCCTCGCTTGTCTGTGCTTGTAAGGTATTGAGTCATGTTTGAGAGCCAATATTGATGAGAGTTTTGGTTATACACATTCTGGCCTATTTGACTCGCTGTTATAGTTATTTATGGAGTTCAAAGCTTGTGTAATCCTGACTTTGGAATGTGTGGCTGACATTGGTGTTCTCTTGTTTTAACTTCCAGCATTCCAGAATGATGTTGTACTTTTTTGGGCTGGAATCTTACTTTTGCTGAATGTTATTGTTGGATAGGAAGATACTTTAGGTTTGACTTGCAAACAGAATCCATAAAATATTTGTATAATTGTATATTGAGTTGATACTGATAGTTTGCTGCTTTTTTCATTTATGCTAGAATGAGTGAAGAGAGAAAGTTAGTAGACAAGTGGTCTGCATGAATCGTTGTAGCTGTGAATTATTTCACTTGGAACGTAATGTTTGTGGTAGTTAAGAAAATAGATGATGCAGTCGGATCTTGAAGGTTTCTTTTTTTCTCTCTCTGTTTTTTTTAATTTGAGATGATACGTGCAGATTGGCAAATTCAACGTCCCTACATTATTGGGTTTAACGTGTATACCATATTATACCAAAATCTTAGTAAGTTTTGTAACTTGGAAAACTATAATTTTCCAGAAAGTATGAAGAGATTTCTGCTCCTAAGGTGGAAGAGTTCTGTGACATAACCGATTATACATACTCTAAGGATGAGGTTTGCCTTCCATCTTATTTGGGTTTGCAGTTAATATGTTTTTTCAAACTGCTTCTTTTGTAGTAATTTATGAGAGCACTGAGCAATTTAATCCTGCAGGTCCTGAATTACTTGAAGTTTGAAATGACAGCACTAACAACCATATGTTTTCTGAGGTATTGATGGACTTCTGCTTCCTTTGAAATGTAAGTGCTAGTTTACTTAGGTATTGACATGGTAGCTCAAGATACCAATCAGGTACGTCTATATTGGATCAACAATTCTTATTGTCTTCGCTCACTGCTTCTTTAATGGATCATTAGTTGTTAATATCTCCTTATTCAATAGAATGTTCATTAACTACTTTAGGTCTTCCCCTGTAATTATTAAGTATTTTGGTGAATATACAAAGTAAAAGTTGAATCCTTAGCATCATATTTTGTTATAATTTTATTAGAATGAGACTTCTTTTGTACCGGCATCTTTCCCAGGTTCCATCAATGCAGTTTGGGTTTCTGGCTAGCTATCTTGCTGAGTTATCTCTACCGGAATATAATATGCTTTACTATGCTCCCTCGCTGATAGCTTCTGCTTCTACTTAGCCAAATTTATACTTTTCCCTTCAAAGAAACCTTGAGTATATGTGACGAGAAATGACTGATATTGCTTGTTGCTTAGACTTTCTTCTATTCTTTCTCCTCTAATAATGCTTAAATCTGATTTAAAGTCTTTCGGCTCCCCATCTTTTTTTGTCACTTCTAAGAGTATGCTCTCTAGACAAAGATCAATTAATGACTGTTAATTTATCCAATTGATGCTGCAATTGATGATGTAGGTTCAGTTAGAGCAGTAAGTTTTATCATTGGTGTTTATACTTGGGAGAAATACGTATGGAAATATATGATAAAACGAATAATTAAAATACCTGCTAAAAAATATATGTTTTTTTTTAAATATTGTAACAATACTGGCAGTTTTGTAGAACCGCCGGTATTTTAAAAATACATGATCAATTTGAGGCAGTTCAAATAACCGCCGGAATAGAAAGAAAGGCATGTATATATTACGACGGTTTAGTGTAACCATCGCAATAGGGGGTTTATGGCGACAATTTTATAACCATGATAGATAATTTTTAGCGACGTTACTTACGACAGTTGCAAAAACTGTCGCAATAGTTTTCTTGATGCCGACATTTCCGACGGTTTAGTAATCATCGAAATAGCAAGCGTCGCGATAGAACTGTTTTCTTGTAGTGTATGGAAGGGGATGATCGGTTTATAATTGGTGAGTAAAAAAATTCACCTCATGGGTTAACTTTTGAAGTTGAGAATATCAAATTTGATCAATACTACTATCATGATAATAGCTTGATCAGAGCTTGTGTTTCTCTGTCTTACAAATGATAACAAAATTAGTTGGCATGAGTAACAATTGCAAAGGTAGGAGTAGATGTTAATACAACTAGAGTGATTAGTTTTACCGAGACTAATTGACGATTGTGGAAAGAAAAAATGGATAATCTTTTTCTATACTGAAGAGGTTAGCCAAACAATCTCTAACCTAATCGAGGTTAAGCAACCAATCTCATGTTGATTGTGAAAATGACTTTGTAAGTGTGAAGAACATACTCGACTCACAACTAACTTTTGAAATTGAGAAGTCTGATCCACCTTGTTTTCATTGAAAATATGTTTGGCATTAACACTAAAATATAATTTAGTATGAATATCTAATAACTTGTTTAAAAAGTTTTAACAATAAACTCATATTCGAATACGTTCACTCAAATAATTCATATTGAAGTGTTTGATAAAATTGTTTTTGGAATAACATTTTATTTTATTTCCTAAACAGGAAAACAAAAGTTCATTAAATTTGGTCTAAAAAAAAACAAAAAATATTCGATAAGCAAAACTTTCATTAACTTTGGTTTACCAAAAAAACAAAAAACCCATATTGGGTTAATATGCTAACTCAAATAATTCATTTAAAAAATTGTTTCGAATAATATTTTTTCTTTCCGTAAACAGGAAAACGAAAGCTCTCATTAAGTTTGGTCTACCAAAAAAACCAAAAAGAAAATCGACAAATATTTAATTGGTAGTGTCGTGTAAATGATGCTTTTTGTCCCTTCCCCTCTTCCTATAATAAGTAACAAAAGTTCTCATTAAGCTTGCTCTACCAAAAAGACATAAAAGAAGTTCGATAAATAACGAAGAATTTTTAGGAATCTTTGATATGAAAATGATGCTCTTTGTCCCTTCCGGCTCTCTTCAGATAATAAGTAACGAAGCGTAGAGTAAGGTAACGAAGCGCGGAGCAAGATAATGAAGCGTAGAGCAAGGCCTCGCCAACTCAAATCTTTTAAAGAGAAAACAAACACCCACTCAAAGCTTTCAAAATTATTTAGAAAAATGTCTTCTCATGTCAAAGCAGTTGCAACTGGTGAAAATGCCACATCCACCATTACTCGTCGAACTGCATAGATTTTCCTCCCGATGTTTGGGGTCTTCATTTTCTTTCATATGCTCATGACTCTTTGGTAATTAATATACTCATCAGTTTCTTATATAAACATGTTCTTGTGCCCATTTATCTGGTGGTATGATTGTACATGCATATTATATACATATACACGTATACCTAAAATCCTTAATGCAGGAAGATTTTACGCTCACTGTTTGTATAATAGTAAAATTAGAACAAACTTACATACTCAAGTCATTTCTGCATCTTGGAAGTCCAACCGTATGGGTAAGCATCTTTTTCCCCTATCTCAATGCCGATCTGGAGAAATAAATTAGAAAAACACACTATATACAAGATTGACTTACATCTCTAGCACTGTTGAATCCTGAACGGCTAATGGCCTCCATAGCAAGCCTAACCAGACAAACAAGTTCATCCACGTCTCGAAAGATGAAATTAAAGAGACTCTTAAAAAAAGCAACAAAAATCGAAACCCTTACCTTAGGTTGACCACCGTGAAATTCAAAACAGCAAACTTCAGAGGGACAAAACCCACCTCGAACCTTTAGCTTTGGTTATGATCAATGTGAAGCCTTAGGTCCCGAAAAGGGAAATGAGAAGAAAGAAAAAATTCAAAACCCTAGGTTAGAGATTCAACTATTGTGAAGAGAGATAGAGAGAGAGAGACAGAGAGAGATGAGAGCTTCGATTGTTTGAGAGATGAGAGAGATGAGAGGGAATGCTAGGGTTGTGAGAAATTTGAACTTTATAGAGATGACATTTTTATAATTAAAAGGAAATATGAATATATATAACTAGGATATTTATTATCATGCTGGATCTTTAAAAAAGCAAAAACATTTTATGACATCTTAAAGAATAGCTGTCATAATAGATAAACTTTGATGACAGTGTTTGTAAATATTGTCATATTACCTTGAAAAGTAAATTCTCCTCCTCCAGGGGTCTTTTTTCTTGACAGTTTTAACAAACCTATCATTGAAAAAAATTATGGCTATCATTGTATCCCACTTTCGTAGTAGTGAAAACCAGAAATAAAGTCGAAGCAATATGCATTGTTCTTGTGAACATCAATGACGACCAGTATCTAATGATGGGAGGAACCAAATGGAGCAAAACATGTTGCCCAGGTCACGTAGCTCTCAAAACATTGACAACGTAACATGCTCTCTCATCCGTCTTACCCCATGCTGCAACTATATGTGTGATGGATCGATAAAGAAAAAAAAGTTACTGATGTTTCACTCTCGTAACTTCCAGTAAAAGGGACCTACAAGAAATAAAACTCCAAAACATAATCAATGAGCGACATCTTATGAAATATGTATATAATTATTGAATCGATTATTAAGCATCTTACTCGATATATGGTGACACTGTACTACATGATATCTCGTGCATTTCACAAAATTAGATAATATCATCTTCATCACAAAATCTCTAGCCTGATCATAACTAAAAATGGTCGTCTCATATTCGATAAGGATGGCTTCATCGTTCCCATAATTCTGGCCCCGTGGAATGTATACAATCAGTAAATTTTCTGTAACAGTCTTTATCGAAGATTTCTTCTTTAGAGATTTCTCCTAAATACAAAGAAAAAGTGTTTAATGAAAAACCTTACACCTTCTAAATAACTACTAAAAACAATTAAGTTTTACCTCTATAAATTTAACGAGATGTTCAAGCTAGGGCACATGACACCTCACAACCTGACCCATAGTCTGTATCATCCAAAACTAGAATAGGTAGAGGTGCATCATCAATTATGACTAAATCAATAGACACACGTACATTCCCCTCTCCTACCGGTACAACATCGCTTGTTGTGTCGGTAATAGTGTTATACGCAACGATCTCATGTCAATATTCACAACAATGGGCATGCAATTTTCTAAAATAATTTAAATCATTATTAGTAAGCATATGTATGAATATTATTCATTAAGAAAGTAAATAAAGTTTATAAGTTATCAAAGCATACCTTTATAGCTATTTTCTAGGTCATAGAAAGCTCATCCTAACATTTGGAACAGCTCACCTTGTCCGATGGAGGAGTTATCTTAGAATTACTTTTACGTTTCTCTTGTTCTAAATCCCTAAATTTGGAATTATTCATGTTTCTCTATCTCTCTATCTCGCTTCTCCCTCTCAAGAAATCCTAAGAGTACAACTTTGTTCATGACCCCGGCACGGGGAAAACTCCTATGCTCTCCCCGTGACCTTTTTCTCCTTTTTCTCCCCTTATCTCCTATCATTTCCCCCTTGTTTTCACCTTTCTTTCTCTCATTTCTTTCTCCCTCTCCCCTGTGAATTCTTCGCCCCTACTTCCCCTCTCATTTGTTTTCCGTCTTTCTATTTTCCTTCCCTCTCGTTGTTTTCCCTTGTTGCATTTTCTTGGATTTTCTATGATGTTCTCCTTCCGTTTTGGAAGGTTTTTGTTTTCTACCAGTTGTGTAGTTTTTGGTCCACCAGATTCTGGTCCTTGCTGGTTGTTTCTCATCAGATCTATCATTGATTTTGATGCTTTATTTGTGTGTCACACAACCGGTGTCCTAGATGTATTCGAGATTATATTGTTCTTCATGCAAATATGCTTTTACAGTTAGTTGGCCGAGTCAGGTATGGATGGTGGATGACCTTTGAACGAGCACACAAGTCTCTCCCTATACGTAAGCAAGTGTATATTAACCTTATCTGGCACTTGTATTATTTATTTGTATTTATATCAGATAGTTTTGTTTATATATTGTTCTGTTTGTAACAACTCTCTGTTCGTAATGAAAGATGTTGTTTATCTTAAAAAAAACTCCTTAAATTTGGTACTCCACCTTAAATTCTCCTGACTTGCACTACACGCACTTGCCTTAATTTTTGCTCAGTTCTAGCCTTTGAAGTTATGTCTTAGAAGTTTAAAATATGTGGTTGAAGTTACAAAATGCCCCAACCCTCTTACCCGAACACCATGCTCAGGAGTACCCAAAAGCCATGGTGAGAATGTCCTCAATTAAAAGCATAATTACAATAGTCAAAGAATAAATTCATGCAATAAAACTATTAATTAATGCGAACGAATTAAATCAAAATAATTAAATTATAAAAAACTAGGCATTTCCTAGTAAAGACAATTCAAATTCATGGGGAAAATCATTCAATTCAAATCAATTGAGTACAATGAATTAAATACACTTACAAATTTTTTGATTTTTTCTACAATGTTTTCATCCTTGAAGCATCATTTTTTGTGCATACGGGCATGCTTCTACAATGTTGCTGATCTATTAGCTCATTAGTGCATTTTTCTTTTTTGTTGTCATAGACAACGATAAAGGTTTTAAATACATAGTAATTTGAAAATGATTAATAGGCTCTGAAGAATTTAATAATCCTTGTCAACTCTTCCTCTAAATATTTGTATCATTTATGGGACAGCCTATGATTATATTTATTCTCCACTTAGTTGTTTTCTTGTTGTTTCCTTAGTAGCTGCAGCTGAACAATTTATAGTAACTATGCATAAATTTTTTTTTTTTAAAATGAACATGAAACTAACACCAAAGTAAAGAATTTTACCAAGAGATCAAGAGTAAGACGAGATTTTACACACTCACCCCAATGCATTTTTTCGATGAAATTATATGTCAAAGTTGGATGCCTAAAAGTATCGAGTTTATTAAAATAAGAGAAAATATAAAGATGACCGAGGTGACACTTAAATTCACGCCATCTTTCACCATCAAGAAAGTGCTGGATCCCTCACATATTCCATCTACACAAAAAATAATTAATAAAGATAAATAATTTTATGAATAGTGATTAACAACTAAAATAATTATTAACACGTACAAATGCCTCAATACTTTTGTAGATTTCTCCTTCAGCTCTTTTGGAACATTGTCCCGATCTATGTAAGATATTGAAACTATCGAACGTGTTACACTTCCTATAAAACTAATAAATTTGGGAGCATGCTCTCCTACATGTTGTCCCTTTATATTATATGATACAACTTTACTTTTGAAGTTCTTTCTATCTTTTTTAAAGGAAGTAAGGTAAGTTGACCCTCACTTGTTTTCTTTCTTTCTTCTTAGTTGTTGTATCCATATTCAAATTATCTAAGTCATCCATATTTAAATTATTATATTTAGGTCATCTCCATCCATATCTACAAGTCATAAATTACATAACGTCAACTTTTCATTCAAGTACGTCTTCTAAAATCTAATTATCAAAGCATATCCTCATCATATACGCAATAGGAAAAACATAAACCATCAAGGTTTTATAGCCTAACCGTACTCTTACTCATTCAAGTACTCATGGGTCCAATGAGTCAAACGTATATACCCATGATATATCAACTAAATCAACTTTCTCACCTTCATTAGAGTTAAATTCTAGCAGGCCGTTACATTCATACTAACTACCACCGAGTTTCAATAGCAATTCCACTTCAGTAAAGCAAACATCAAACAAAAGGTCTAATTTTATTCACTAACGACAAACCTCATACACAATATCATATAATACCCTATGGAATCTGTGTCATCAACATCAAACATATATCACATAGAGCTAAAACACAATAGTACTTAAAACACAAGCAACAAGACATAAGGACTGATCCAAGTGCAAGTCGACAACACATAATCATGTGTTTTACAACAAAACAAAACCTAGTGACGGTAAATGAAGTTCATAACAGAGTTTCGCATAATTTAAATCAGAAATTAAAATGAGCAAAAGTGCAGTTTAAACCAAAACCTACATGAACAATTTGTTCAACATCAAAGAAAATTCGAACAAAGTGGAGTTTTTTCAGAACCTACATGAAAACTAATTAAGTTTAAACAAAAAAAATTACCTCTCACAAGCTTGGACACTCCGCGACTGTGGATGGTGAAGACGACAATAGCAGACGACAATGGCAAACAACGATGGTAGATGACGATGAAGACCACGGTCTTTGACGTGATGTAAGACAATGGAGGAGAGGAAGAACGATGGTGGAAGCAACGAGACGTGGAGGATTGTGGCGCAAGGAGACAAAATTGGTGGAGTTAGTGTGGGGTATGAATGAAATAAAAAATTAGGTTTGGGAGAATTCAAGGATAAAAAATGATGGGGGCTCGAGCTCCCGTCCTTTTAAATTTGTTTTAGGATGACGGGGTATGGAGCACACGTCGTGTTCTTGTCAACTACGACGGATCCTCCACGCTCCATCATTTTAATTACAAGAAATTAAAATGATGGGGTGGTTAAGTCCCATCAATTTTAGTACAATACGACGGGGTCTTCAAGCCCAATTGTTTTAATAAAATGACAATAAAATTATGGGGCATGAAGATTCCGTCGTTTTATTATCAAATAGTCTACTTTCAATATGATGAGTTTCGAGATCTCGTCGTTTTACATGTCAAACTGTTGTTTTAATTAAAGAAATTAGTGTGACGGGATTTCAAACTTTGTCATTTTATTATCAAATGCGACAGTGTCTATATCAACCGTCATTTTAATTGACACACCGTCGTTCTACCCACCGCTGTAAATGGGGAAAAAAAAGCGCTACTATCTTTTAGACTGGCAAATTTAGTTAACCTTTTCATGTCTATTTTTTGAGGCATGCCATGAAATAGCGGATTTGTAGTAGTGTCTAATAAATGTTACACTCCATTACTGAAAACAAATATTTGTGTTTAGATAAAGCATGTTCCATTTATTGAATTTTGTTAGTGAATAGCTCGGGTCAGAGTTTCATGATTGTTTTCCAATCCTTTCTTGCTCTTGCGGTAACTTTCAAGAAAACACTTAATGCTGAAGTAGATTAACTTTGATCAGTATGTGATGATGGTTAAAGTACATTTTACTTTTTCTTGTTATGCATTTGTAAATCTACATTTGGGAGGGAGATTAATTTTAGGCCTTCAATTTTGTAATGTTGTAATGTTTGATGAATAAAATGTTAGAAGTCTCTATATACTCGTCTTCATACTTCTGTATGCATAAATACTCTAACTTCATAACTCATGTATACATCAATATTTTATAATTCCTATAACTGTCACAAATATTAGTATGCATAAAAAAAATTGTTATCATCAAAACATTCTCCTTGAAACCTGGACTCAACAATCTTCCTCTCGTTTATGATAATGAAACATTGACTGCCAAAAAGAATAAAAAACCTACCAAACATTGCAGTCAATACTTCTGTCTCCCTTTGTTGTCATAGTAAAGTAATAAGATTCTTCTCCATTTCGAAAGGCTTTAAATTTGTACTTGTTTAATAAAGAAAATTGTCCCTTTCAACATGCTTTGATTTAGAAAAATATATTAATTTCAAGCAAATTATATATATATATATANTATAGTGTGGTTCAAATCTTATTTCAATTTTAAAATTCTTAAGTATTCATAAATAATTAACATATTTATTAAATTTCATTCCTTAATACATGAAATATATTCTTCAAAATATTCATATTGTAATAATGCATTAAAATATTTTGGCTCCTCTTAAAGATGTGCATTTTTTCATTATAACAAATAAATCATTATTATTTAACAATAATGACTTAGAAATATTAGCTCATTATCACGTGTGCATGTTGTTCATGCATAATCACGTGTAATTAATCTGTTTGAGCTAGTCTTTCTGCTTAGTTAATTTAGTTGGTTAGGCTTGCCTCTCTCTCTGGTATTGTATTCTTCTTCTCTTCCTTTGTAAAAGCTAAATGAGAATATATAAAATTATTCTTCTTCCTATGTAATCTTTCATTTCTCTCCTTCGTCTTTCTTCTTCTTCTTGATTTCTTCTAAAAACGGGGATATACATATGAATTTTTCCATCTGGGTCTCTCTAAAATTGCATAAAAATTGAAAATAATGTAAATGCAAATTACAGAGTTGAGAAAACTTGAAGTACCCTTTTAATCTCTGCTTTCTTCTCGATTTGGGTTTGTCTCAGGCATGCTTCTGAAGAACAAAGATCTGACCAATTTCCTTCCTAGAATTGGGACCCCGAACGGAAATGTCGCCGACTCAAGCGGCGGTGATTTTAGCGACATCCAACAAACACGACGACTCATGTGATGGCGTCTCAAACGACTTTCAACCGGAAAGGTGATTCACACAGCAGATTTAGGGAAGAGATTCGCGCACCAAAAATGGCTGGGATTAGAAAAAAAAAATCAGCCGTCAATGTTCTGAATATTACTGTCCAGATATTTTTTTAATCTAAAAAATAATTCCAGATCTGAAATTTCGGCTCCATTGTTGATCCTTCTTTTATGGAAAATCTGTTCGTGAAAGTAGAGAATTCTTCCACATTCCTTCGCCCTCCTTTTCTTCATACAACACAAGAAGGAGAAATTTTTCTCGATTCCATCAAATTTTCCATTAACTCCAACGAGCCGAAAGAACTAAAATATTGTGGACTCTTTAGTAAATGCTTTAGACCATTTTCCAGAACATGAGATGGCAAACTTGCCCATGGGGAGGAATAAGGTACAGAACCTCTCACCTTCGACCATATAAACTTTACTTTGACAAACGACTTCTTAGTGGAGTCGTGAATGATTCGATGATGGATTTTGAATGGGATTAGTCTTGACCGGTGAGTCATTTAATCATCGAAAAAATCTTAGAATCATGGATGTCTAGCGTGGAGGAAATGATGAGCATCATTAGCGGTCTAGACGGTGATAACCGCTGGTAAACGCACATCTTTAAGGTTGTCAAAGAGAGGAAGAGGAAGAGAGAGCCCACAAATGTGTCTGTGAAATATCAAAATATATCACCTCCATCGATAGGAGTATTAAGCATATTTATATAAAAAGTGGAGGCTAAACCCTAATTTTATGATGGTCAATAAATGATTGTCAAGTGTATGTAAAATGTCAACGTATAGGACGTTGTCACGTGTCTCTAGGTGCATACTCAATGAGAGGACAGTGCATCTAAAGCCTACTGAGGAGGTCATGGCGGTGGACCGACACAATGAACCTCATTATAATTTTACCAAGCCTTATGCTTCCAATTCATTCACAAGATGGTAAGGGTCTGTTCAAGTTTTGTCACTTGACTTGACGATTGTATGTAAATAATCACAGGGGTCCGATCAAGGTAGGTGGACCCATTGAGTATGTCCAGAATGAAAAATTCATGTATAAACAATGTCCAATTACTCAAACTTTATAGGGAATTAGAGACTTTTACCTTAAGTTTAATTATTACATGAAATTTAGATTCCGAGACTTACCACATGAAATATGATAACCTTGTTGTTGCCTCGGCAATTTAAAGAGAAGAGCATCGTTTTGAAGATCTTCATTGGTTTTGCCAATGGTAAAAGTGGGACAAGTCTTCTGTACGTGATGCAATGTTGGTTCAATTTCAGTTTTAAAATGATAAGATACACCCACCATGCTTCTCACATCCTTTTTCAGCTTCTCAACTTTTTGCTTTATCTCATTGTTAACTTTCTAAAATAGTAATATGAAAAAAAGAAAAAGAAATTATTTGAACTGTACATTAGTATGCTATATTGTAATTAAATAGATTCTCATGCATGTTACTATTTTGCGCGTAGGTATAAAAAATCGCATGTGTGGAGGACGATTAAAGATGGGAGTAGGAGTAAGATTGGTCATGTATCTGGGGCCTTACTGATTGTCCATTGTACACCTAAGAAGCCCTCAGGTCTTCTCTCTCGTGTATGATGCTAATGTGACATGATATCGTTGTGTCAAGACTGGTATATTGACAGTGATGAGATCAATTTTTAGTTATGTAATTGATCAATTTTACACATTAATACCAATCTTGTTTATATGTACATATATACTTATAATATGGATGTCTGTGTGTTTGCGTATATATAATTGTTCATTCTTTAAATGCTTTTCAATTTCAGATTCCAAATTAATTTGAAATCTCGTTGCAACAACATTTGGTTGCTCAAACAACTTGGACTTTTGTCACAATTTCATTCTTATTTTTGTCTTAGTTGATTCCCATCACACTCAAATGGAGTATTCTAGTTCAATGATTAATGATGTCTTTCTGTTTATATTGATAAACAAAGAAAAAAAAATCTTATTTTGTCTGTAGTCAATATGCGGGAGAAAATAAATAGTACAATGTTGTTACCTAATTTCTTTGCTTGCTTGTGATACTGCAGAGAAATATGCTTATGTTGCCTAGTTACTAATTTTTGAATTATCACCGTATGTTGAAAGCAGTTGGCATTCATAGATTGATTTTGTTAAACTTTTACCTTTTCCTCCAGAAATATGTGCAAGTATGCCAGTAACTAATTAATTAGATTCTATAAAGATAAGCATATAATGATTAATTGAGTGCTGAGCGATCTTTTGCTTAATTGTATTTCTTTCAAGTTCCATAATTTCCTATCATTGAATTAAGTAACAATGTTGGACTCAGGTTCCCCTTGATGCAGTCGAACCTTTGTTCAAGCAAATAGTAAATCAATTTGTACATAATTGATCACGTCCAGAGGTTTTGCTTAAGAGATCTGTTCGTTGTTCATTTTTTCTTCCTCCTACCTCCGATTATAACTTTCATTTTACTTTTGTCAGGCCATTGCTGTTGGACTGAATGTAATAAGGGAGTTATGTTTAGGAATTCCCTTAGTAAGTATCTGTATATTCCAGTTGCATTCAAATTTGGTATGCTATACTAAATTTACAATAAGATTATTTAATCTCCTATATTTTAAGATATCTGTTTTATCCTGTCCAAAAATTTCTTTATAAATTTTAAAACTAATAAGTTCGTTTCTTAGATCACGTGTTTTATCTATTTTCCTTGGTAATATCAATTAAATTTTAAACCTTCTCCATTTGTTCAGTTTTTCTTTATTTTCTGTACGGTTTTCATTCTGACTCTCGTGTGGGTATTCATTTTTGAAAAGCTAACCAGTGACCGTTACTCTCAAGTCTTAACTCTTTATTCCACTGAACTTTACTCCTTTGATGTCTTCCATTCATTTTTAGACATTCACAATTATATTTGCAAACTGTTGATACTGGTATTTTTTCTGGGAACAAGATAATGACAGAAGATTTGCTGCAAGATCTTGCTCTATATAAGAAATCACATGAGAAGGAAATTTCAGTGGAAGCACGTTCACTTATTGGATTATTTAGAGAGGTAATAAATGACGTTTAGATCTTCCCTGTTGATTTTCATGTCTTTGAGTGGGTGTAATTTAGAATGTCCTTGTCTTTTTTTGCATCTTTCTATATACAGCTGATGAATTTGGGTGGCCTGAATATTTCTTTGTATGTAGGTTTGTCCGTCACTATTGGTTAAGAAGGGTCGGGGAAGCCTTATGGATCCAAAGGCAAAACCAAAATCATATGGAGAAGTCAGTGTAGCCAGCGACGTTCCTAGTGTTGAGTTATTACGAGATGAGAATGTTGAGTTGAATGAAAAAAATATTCATGAGTCCACATTCATTAGTGATGATGATGATGATGAGCTTCATGCAGCTGATGATATGGAAGATTAGATAGATAGTGACGATGGTAGTGGTGAAGATGATGAATTAGTAAATGACAATATGATAGCTGGAGATGAAGATGAAAATTCTACTACTGATGATGATGTCAGTGATATTAGTGACTACGATGAAGATAAAGGTGAGGAGAAGGAGATAGAAAATGATGAGAGAGACTGGTAGAACTGTTATCCTTCTAACTAAATTTTTAACAGATGAGATCGATTTGTGTTTCTATGTGAGAATTATATTCCTTTTCTACTTGATGGTTGTGTCAACTATGAACTGTGCAGTATCTTTTTGTAAATGTCCTCTTTGGGTACATAAGAGATGAGTGTGTTATATGTTAAGGTTAAGTTCTGTTGCGCACCTGGAGTCCCAAATCTGGCCATGTTTGAGGGTGTGGATAATGAGAAGGTAAACACTAGCCCCATCTGATATCTCTTGTATTCGTTAAAGTAGACTATTCTACAGTTGACTACTTGATGTCCTTGTTTGATGCTTTCCCTATTGAATACCACTTCTAAAACGTCATTTATGTGGTGCTTTACTTTTGTGAACTACAGAATGCAAATCATCTTGATCATGCGATTTCCAGCCTTAGTAGGGAGCCTTTGAAAGTTTTAGTCTAAGTGAACACTAGTGGAGAATCATGTGAGTTGTTTAGAGATCATTAATTAATCAGATTTTCTAGAATTTGAAGCTATTTACATTTTATTGTAGCTACGGGATAAAAAAGTGTTTTATGTTTTTTCTAGTTACGTTAATTAATCAGTTTTTTTGTTGCTTTAAAATCTTTCATCTCATTTTAATGAAAAACTATCATGGGAAGGTAGAATTTTGCCTTTCCATGACAATTTTTTTAAATGATCTTTCCATGACGGGGATTCCCCATCATTATAGGTGTTTCGCAGTACTTTTAATGACTGTGATTCCCCATTATCAAAAGTATCTTGGTGGTATTATTTATTTGTATTTATATCAGATAGTTTTGTTTATATATTGTTCTGTTTGTAACAACTCTTCGTTCGTAATGAAAGATGTTGTTTATTATAAAAAAAACTCCTTAAATTTGGTACTCCACCTTAAATTCTCCTCATTTAGGAGTTGCACCACACGCACTTGCGTTAAATTTTGCTTAATTCTAGCCTTTGAAGTTATGTCTTAGAAGTTTAAAATATGTGGTTGAAGTTACAAAATGCCCCAACCCTCTTACCCGAACACCATACTCAGGAGTACCCAAAAGCCATGGTGAGAATGTCCTCAGTATTGGAAGTAGGCACTCATTTTTTCTTAATTTCGTCCAACAATTAAAAGCATAATTACAATAGTCAAAGAATAAATTCATGCAATAAAACTATTAATTAATGCGATCAATGAAAGAATTAAATCAAAATAATTAAATTATAAAAAACTAGGCATTTCCTAGTAAAGACAATTCAAATTCATGGGGAAAATTATTCAATTCAAATCAATTGAGTATAATGAATTAAATACACTTACAAAATTTTTGGTTTTTTCTACAATGTTCTCGTCCTTGAAACATCATTTTTTGTGCATACGGGCATACTTCTACAATGTTGCTTGATCTATTAGCTCATTAGTGCATTTTTCTTTTTCTTGTCATAGGCAACAATAAAGGTTTTAAATACATAGTAATTTGAAAATGATTAATAGGCTCTGAAGAATTTAATAATCCTTACCAACTCTTCCTCCAAATTTTTGTATCATTTATGAGACAATCTATGATTATATTTATTCTCCGCTCAGTTGTTTTGTTGTTGTTTCCTTAGTAGCTGCAGCTGAACAATTTATAGTAACTATGCATAAATTTATTTTTCTTAAAAATGAACATGAAACTAACACCAAAGTAAAGATTTTTACCAAAAGATCAAGAGTAAGACGAGATTTTACATACTCACCCCAATGCATTTTTTGATGAAATTATATGTCAAAGTTGGATGCCTAAAAGTATCGGGTTTATTCAAATAAGAGAAAATATAAAGGCGACCGAGGTGACACTTAAATTCACCCCATCTTTCACCATCAGGATAGTGATGGATCTCTCACATATTCCATCTACACAAAAAATAATTAATAAAGATAAATAATTTTATGAATAGTGATTAACAACTAAAAATAATTCCTAACACGTGCAAATACCTCAATACTATGAAGATATAACTAAGAGTTCAAATGTATTATATATGGCCTTAAACATCGTTAGAAATATGCAAGGAAGTACAATTAGGAAATCTATGAATTGGGTAAAACAACAGGTATTGATTTGTACATTTATTTTATGTATGCAAATATGTTTGAAATATTAATTTATATAATTAATTTATATAATAGTATCCAAAGTAACTGGGAACATTGAATGTAACTATTTTGTTATGCTTTTCATGAAAGATATAATCAAGATTTATCACAAGCGTATGACTGAAAGTGTACATACACTAGTTATTGTTTCACTATATTTTATTCTATCATAATGTACAATAGTTGACAAATGTAATTGATACTTTTTTATGGTAGTTCAAGGACAATAAAACGTATATACAAAAAGAGATTGATGAAGTGCAATTTGAATGGGCCAATCATTTCACTTGGTATATGTGCTGGTTGAGATAGCTTTAGGTTACATTTTAATTTTTATAATTGTAAATAAGTTATTTGATATAAAACAAAGTGTTTCATTATAATATAGTACTAATTTTAAAAATTAGAAGTGATGTACAAACTTGTATAGCACTAGTTTTTAACATTAGAATCTATTTTGAATAATCTCAAAATATGTGAACTTGTGCGGTTAGATTTTTAATAGACACACTACAACAAACATGCGCTTTTATAGAACGCTAGGGTCGTGTTTTGTGTCAAAACACTAAGGAAACAATGGAGCAGAGACGCGGGTTTAACATTCACTTAGGTAGGGGATCAAATTTTATCTAGCTCGCTTAAAAATTGCTTACAAAATAGTACTCCCTCTTTCAACCTCTCTCTCTCAGCTTCGATCTCTTTCTCTCAGCTTAACCCTCTTTCTCTCAACTTCAATCTCTCTTTCTCTCATCAATTTTAAGGCTTACCGAATCTCACTCTCTCTCTTTGAAGTGCCTCTATTCTCTCACCGAGGTGAAGGTGTTTGAGCAAGAATTGCTCATAGAATGTATTGCTCTGTCCTGATTGATGCATGTCTCGATGNTTGGGATACCAAACTTCTCGAACTACTGAGGTGAGGAGCTATTCTTGGGATACCGAGAATAGCTATAATAATGCTTTGATTTAAAATGGATATGAGAATACAAAACAAAAGTAATTTTTTTTAATGGTCTTTGAGCCACCCATTAAAAGTAACTTATTTTGTTCATTTCTATAATACAAAATTCCTCAAATGGGATATTCAAAAATAAATCTCTTTAACCTTTGCATTAAAATAAAAAAATGGATAGCATTTGATCAAATTTGGTAACCATTTTACAATGGGTGTTGTAGGGTTCTAATAACTTCCCCTCACACAAACGTCTCCCGAACCAACTTTGAGTTTTCGTAGACCAAAAAATTTTCATCTTAAATTGGGTGACCAATCACACCCTAAATGATTGGTGGTGACTCTAAATTTTTTTTTCTTAAAATAAAAATGAATTTTTTTAATCGCCGTTCCGTGTCGCACGCACGTTGCGACAAGTAATATAATGCTTTAAGAGTAAATGAGCAGGAAATGAAAATTTATAAGAAAGTTTAGTTGCTTAAATATACAAAGACTTGTTAGAGTGAACAATTAAAGGTAAAACTATCATGGAATTGGAGGGAAAATGGCATCACAATTATGTGAATTAATATGTCCAAAAAATTTTAGTTCAATTTAATAACTGAAATATAAGCGGATGTGTGATGATTATAATAAAATTACTCAATTTGTAGCATATTATCTAATTGTAAATTTCAAATAAATACCTTCATAGACCATCGTATCTGTCAGCTTTACATCTTTCTTAAAGACTTTTTCTTCAACTAAATCCTATATATACGGGTTATTGACAGTGTGTTAGGAATTTTAAATCCTAATACCGGTTCTTAAAGGCTTTTTCTTCAACTAAATCCTAATATTTAATTTTGAGCTTGAGAATAATGTAAGAATTTTAAATATGTCTGGGATAATATTGTATAAAAATATTTTTTTAAGTTTTACACTTTTATATATTGTATAAATTATAGATATAAATTTATTTATATCATTAATTAATTTGACTCTATAATCATATTCTATCCCGTCATATCCTATTATATTTAAAGTGAGGATAACTTCAAAATATTTTATGGACACTTTATCAGAGTGTCACTGGTTCTAACTAGAGTGTCACTGGTTCTAACTAATTGGTATTAATAATTTAATAGAATTGAATATTAATGTTTGATAATTATGAATAATGAAGAGTCATGTTAGAGTATTAAAAGTAATTGAAGATAAAGTGGGAGGACATATGTTAAAGATGAAATAGAAGATGAAAACTAATATACAATTATTTGAGGCTGAAGTCTCAATGAGAGACAAGTACGGTAAATTAGCAACAACTTTCTATCAATCTATCGATTCACGTATGAATGCTAGAAAGATAGACATCAATTTTTTAAGATTTCTCGGGTATTGAGAGTTTGAGAAAAGGGTTAGAGAAATCTCTCAACTTTTTTACTAACCAACTCTCAAAAACAAATTTCACAATATGAGGCTATTTAAAGGCTTTAAAAACCCTAACGTACTAATTATAACATTATAAAATTTACCAATTAAGTCATATATTATTATGTACGGACTTTAATTTTGATTTTTTTCAATCCTAAAATATCATTTAAACGAGAATTGTCATAGCTGATCTATTTTATGGTTAGATAGATAAATGTTTGGATTTCTACCATAATTTTTTGATAGGAGTTGCTGAATATAAAAAAAATATTATACAAAATCTTATTTCTTAGTACGAGTTGAGGGAGTAGGCATTATGAGGAAGAAGTAATAAATTGAGGTTTATTAGGATTGACCTTCTAGAATACAATACGAACTTCATTAAGTTGATAATTATGAGTGTTATGACGAATTTAATTGGAAAGATCAGTGGCAAAAAGAAGGAGATTGTTTAGCTCGATTATTTAATCAGATTTGATGAAATGATGGAATCCATAAAAATTATTCAACCGTCTTTGAAAGGAATATCTATCCTATGAGAATTATAAAATTTTATAGTAAGTAAATATTTCTTTTATACAAAATAGTTAATTAAAAATGAGAACCAACCTTCTACTAATTTGTTGATTCACGCACGGATAGCAAAAAGACAAGCATCAAAATCATTCGCGCAATAATGTCAAAAGTTTGAGAAAGGAATTAGAGAAATCTCTCGATTTTTTTGTTAATCAACTCTAAAAAATAGATTGCACAATTTGAGCCTATTTAAATGCCTAAAAAACCCCTAAAATATTTATTAAAAATTAGTCTAAGTCATAAATGGACTTTATTTTTAAGTTTTGAATCCTAAAATATCATATAAACAAGGAAAAATGTATCTACCTAATATTTCCAAAATATAAAAGAGCTTTTGACAAAAATGACTCTATTGTAGAAATAATGGGTAAAAATAGCCCTTGAAAAAGTATTATATGTAAATACAGCCCTTAAGCGAATATTATATAGTGAGTGAAATATCAAAATTTAAAAATATCATTTTGTATCTAATAAATTAACTCATGCAAACTTTTAAAAATTAAACATAAAAATCGAATTATTTTTAGAATCGATCCCTAATTTTTATTCTAATCAAATTATTTAATACCACGTTTTGATTTAGTTTTAATTAAAGGTTTTGTTCTCCTATTACATATTTTAGTTTTTTTATTAATTGATGCTTTCAAGAATGCCTAAAAATATAATCTAAAATTATATTCTCAATACACGTATTCTGCACTTCTCCATCCCCTACATACTTCTGAAACCTCAGTATTTGGCTCTAAATTCCTATGATCTGTTGTTCTTAAGAGTTTTTCCTGAGAAAAAAGATGAGCATTTGTATATAGCCACATTTCATGAAAGACTTGTCGATAATTAATTATAGATTCATTTGTATATAGCCACAAAAGAATATGAATAACTAAATAACAATTCGGTAAGAAAACTTGATTTGACAATTGCGTATTATGAACTATTAATGAAATAGTTACTTTGAAGTTCACTAAAATATTTTGTTTCATATTCATTTGCAACACATGTTGTCTATGTCTAGTAACATTCATCGTATATGATTCATCACTCCCACTAGAATCATTTTATAAATAAGGATGATTATGTTTTTACTGTAGATTTGGGATGTCGATGAACACATACGAGATCTTTGTTAAATGATACACAATTCCAAATCATTACACGCAGTCGCATTCA
The DNA here is from genome assembly GCA_003255025.1 of Datisca glomerata. Classification (NCBI taxonomy): domain Eukaryota; kingdom Viridiplantae; phylum Streptophyta; class Magnoliopsida; order Cucurbitales; family Datiscaceae; genus Datisca; species Datisca glomerata. Next base: position 804,900 of record QANY01008095.1, read on the forward strand.
CTTCTTCTATGGTCATCTCTTTACCTAAGCGTCTCATTGGTACCATTAATCCGGATTTTTCATTCTGATGCCAACTGATGATGTACTAATGTAGCAGAAGCTTCAATGAAAATGACACATACACAAAATTAGAAACAACTTTTTATCAATATGTTGATTCGCGCATTAATACTAGAAAGGCAGACATCAAAATTTCGTCCATTCTTGTACCAGAGAAAAAATTTCAAATTTTTATTAATTAATTCTTAAAAATGGATTACACAATAGGAGCCTATTTAAACGCTTAAAAACCTTAAAATACTAATTAAAACTTTCAAAAATTAACCTAGCCTTACATTATCATTTCTGAACTTTATTTTTGAGTTTTGAAATTTTAAATATCATGTAAACAAAGAAAATAACAAACGTCGCATAATATTTCAAAAATAATAAAAATTGAACATAAAATTATAATTCTAAAATCTATCCATAATTTACATCCTACATCAGGTAATCAAATTATTTACTTTGTGATAAACACTTTGTTTTAGTTTTACAAAAATGTTTTCTTCTCGAATTATGTACGTTAATTTTTATTAATTATATGCTTTCGAGAATGCCTAAAAATACAATCTAAAATTTTATTCTCACTACACTCATTCTACACATCTCCATCTCCTACATACTTCTTACACATCAATACTTGGCCTGATCATTTAATACTTTTGTAATAAAAAGAGACACCCTACACCCTCATGGGTATTCATCAATGCATAATTTCATTTTTATCCAAGAATCATATATGCTTTACCAAAAGAATATTCATAAAGGTTACGTTGCATTTCAAATAAATAAATAAAAGTAACCTAACTAAGTCATTAAAAACCTACTTAAAGGATTATAAAAGACAAATAAATTAAAGTAACCTACCTAAGTGATTAAAAACCAAGGAAAATGGTGGAGAGAGATAGTGACAACGACGCAGACCCATGGCAAACAGACGGCGACGAAGATCCACGGTAAATAAATGGCAATGGAGAGCAGCCAAACAGAGAGAGGTGCTTGTCGTCTCTATAGCATGAGAGAGAGTGAAATGTGTAGGGAACTGTGTTTTGGGGAAATAACGTTTACCGACGAGTTTAAAAATTTGTAGGTAACTGTCTTAAAAAGTGGGCATGCACGTAATTTGCTCGTGGTGTGAACCCATTTATGTGATTAAATGGTGTGAACTGTGTTTTGGGGAAACCCATTTATGTTTTCGTCACAAAAAACCATCTTTTAAGGACTAAGATTAATTTTTGTGCAAAAAAGAGTCTTTTAGCAACGAAATTTAGTTCGTCGCTAAATGTCATCACCAAATAGGCATTTTCTAATTGTAGTGTGCAAAAAGATGAGAAATTATTGTTAGACAACATTTTATAAAGGACATGTGGATAATGAATTATAGATTCATTTATATATAGTCACAAAAAGAATATGAATGATAAAATAATAATTCGATACCAAAATTTTATTTGGCAAATGTGTATGATGAACTATTAACGAAAACATTTACTATGAAGTTCACTAAATATGTTTTTGGTTTACATTCAAGTGCAACACATGAATAGTGGCACGTAATGAGGAATCATCTTTGTACAATTTAATCCACCAATCATTCCCACATTGCTAAAATGACCTTCTCATTTACATTAACTAATCAATTAATACTTTTCATTAATTAAAAATGATATATATGAAAAAAATCTGACAATTAATTTTGCAGAAACTTTCATTTTGCGAATTGGTCTTGACATTTACCTAGAAATCCCAAAACGTCCATCAAATTTACATATGGTAGTAGTTATCTTTTCATAATGCTCATTCGCTCGGGCAATCTTATATACATAAAATTTGTACTTATAGTTTCAAAAAAAAATATTTGAACTTTATCCGTTTATCTTAGTTTTATTAAATTGACTGAAATCCTTATGATCAATGTCACAAATTAAATATTTTGCATACATTTTAATAAAGATGTTAAGATAAATATTTTAAGTAAAGAATGAATAGGTAATGAAATCTACAACTTCTACACGTTAGTGGTGTGTGATGTTTTGTGATAATAATCTGCCTATTAGTAAAAGTTGATAACTACATGAATTTCTAGTGAAAAGGAGACTTACTGAAAAAATAAAATTACTAATTTAAATATATTTAGAAACACTCAATTTAGATAGATTATAAACATAATTATAAATAATAAGTATAAAATATTTGTACATGGATTTAACTAGTTTTTTAAAATATGGCGAGAAGAAATTCATCCCTTCATAATTAGGTCCCGCTCAAGCGAAAGTTTCCTCATGCTTGAGCTGCTTCTCTTCAAATAACATATTACTTAAGTCTCAAATATTTTCATGACTTGATCTATATAGAAATTGAGATGTTTTAATCAGCACATTAATTTTTATACATTTATCATATTTCAGCTAATACAAGAAAACTCTCAATTGTGACGGTTATACGATGACCGTTAGAGCAACCGTCGCTAATTGTTAAACAAGGGGGATAAATTGCGACGGTTTAGTCAACCGTCGCAATTAGTTGTGTTTTATCAAGGTTTTAAATAACCATCGCAACAGGTCACATATTGTGACGGTTCATGTTAACTATAGCAGTTGATTGAGAAATTGCAACGGTTTATGTAAACCGTCGCAAATTTCTTTGAGGGTTTACTTAATATTTTTACTTTTTTTAATCTCTATTCCGACGGTTTTAATAAACCGTTGGCAAATATATATATTGTGACGACTACATGAAACCATCACAAAATGCTTCGAGGGATTATGTAGTATTACTTTTTTAATCAATATTGCGACAATTTTTAAAAACCGTCACAAAAAGAAACCCTAAATTAACCCCCTCCGCACATCTTCTTCCCTATTTTCCCACAGTTTTCCCTAGCTCTCAACACAGGCATGATTCTCCCCCATTTTCGAACGGCGATCTCAGCCTCGTGCTACTTGTCGTAGCTCAACCCTGGTACAGTGATTCTCCTCTCTATTAATCAGCCTTGGTAGGTTCTATCTTCTCCATTAATTTTCTTGATTTCTAGTATTCTTTTTAGGAGGATTGTATTTTTTGCCCTTCCTAACAGATTAAGAATTTGTGAATTTTTTTTAAATGTTTGATAGAGAGAGATTTTGACTTAACATTGTTTTTTATTTTGAAAAGAAAGTAAATTTTTGAGAAACTAAAACAAAATGAAAAAACAGTTCAGTACTTGGTCAGTATTTATATGATTACTAGAAACTATAGAGCTAAAGGGTGAGATTTTGACCTAACATCGTGGAATGCTACGTTATCCTACTTCCTAGAGATTAAAATTGCCCCTAAATTGGTTACATTTTGCTACTTTTGACATTTATTATTTGTGAAACACATTAAAGAAAGTCTTTGATTGTGGATCAAAGGTGATGATGTGATTGTAGATCTGGACAAAACACTGGAAGATTTGTACATGGGTGGTTTTGTGAAGGTAGAACTCATCTGGCGACCTTAATGCTGGCAACCTTAATATTTCTGATGACTTTAATGTTGTCTAAATGCTGGTGATTCACTCATTCATGCAGTGTCTGGATAAGGGGAGTATATTGACTTCTCTTGGTTCTTTCCGACAAATGTGGTTCTCTAAAACTGAGTGAGTGTATCATTTGTCAAAATGCTTTACAATGATACATATCTATGTACTCTATGATTAGGGGGTAATGATAAGTAAGCAAATACTTCACAGAAACTGTTATTTACATGGTTGAATGCAATTAATAGGTATGAAGAGCATGGGGTTTCTTATATTCAAAGAAAATGCCCTTAAGAGTCCATTCTTTTTGCAAGTTCAAGAGGTTTGTTTTCTGTGCCGTTGATTAATCTGATGTCATGTTCTATCTAACATTGCTCCCTCCTCTGTAGTATAGTAAACCTCTTGTTGTATACATATTATTGAATATCCATATGTCAAGATAAACGACATCTCTAGGTTCGTTGGCTTTGTTATCAGTGATTGAATATCTATTCCGGCCGACCAAATTTGGTAGTCTCTACTTCAGTAATGGATTTTTACATATTTTGACAAGATGGTACCAATTACATGGACAGAAGCAAGCGAGTTATTTTGTTTATTTTTCCATTACACATTTCTCATAATTTTTTAATCCCCACTTACACAGAAGTTAAATTTTTGCATCTTAAATTTTAGGAAATCAAAAAATGTAATAAGTGGAGCATCTTACATCTATCGGAAGAAGCCAGATTTACCAACACCTCCTCTCTTAATGTGTACTTCTATAGTTCAATCTACTCAGTTTCATCTAACTCATAGAAGCATAAACTCTGAGGCTCTGAACTCTGGTCATCTTTCCACTTTAGCTTCTATTTCCTCTCCTAACAGTAATGCATGCATTATTCAACCTTCCAGTGCTCCTAAGACTATTAATCCACCTCGTATATCACCCTCGTCTCCACCTTAACCACCAACTACCAACATTCACCCAATGTTGACAAGGTCTAATGCATGTATCTATAAACCCCATACACTATTCGTTAACCTCTCAAATCTTAATCACATTGAACCAAATACTACCAAAAAGTGCCTTACAACATCCTAAATGGAAACATGCCATGGTGATTGAATATCATGCTCTCATACATAACCATTGTCAGGGTTGCAATTTCAACTTTTTAAGCCAAAGCTTCATGTGGCTGAGCCCCCATGAGCTTGAGGGGGCAGTTAAGGCATACTTGTTTCTCATTTGTTCATGTCAACATCCATCTCATTCTCTCTCTCATCTCTTCATGTGCACTCTTGATTGACGTAACATGGCCACCTTGCATTGCCACCTAGGCAATTTGGTTATTGAGATACTCTCTCACGATTGCCCTTTGATTCTCTTTTGTCTATTGCTTAACGAATTCCCTATTATGCTTGGTTAATCTTTGGTATTAGTTTATGCTTCTTCTACCTTAATGTAACAGTATAAATAGCTCGTGTAATTAGTCGAGCAATGTAATGGGATTATCATTTTCTGTTTGAAATCAATAGAAGCAAAATCAACTTTGTCTTCTTCATTTCCAAACTAATAGTATCAACAAACAAATTGTACATTACATGATACGAAAACATTTACTGGTAAGCTATAAAAATATGTTCTAAGAATAATATTTTTTAACCAAATTAACGTGTAATTACGCTAATTTGACAACATAGAATTCATAAATGTAGTATCTACTCTTTTAAGGTTGAAAATCTTTAACTACTTCTTTTGACCTTAAGTCCTCATTTTTGAATGAGAGATGTGATCAGGGCAGGCTTAAAGCTCTTGGAGATCTTAAGCGAAATTTGAATTTGAGTAATAAGTATTATTAAGCAAAAAATTAAGCTTAAACATATAAATAATATAGTGTTTTTTTTGCATTAGTTATTGGACTTGTATTAAAAG
>QANY01008108.1:0-150030 GCA_003255025.1 Datisca glomerata
GATACCCTAAAAGACTTCTAAACCAAACAACTTAATCAATTGATTTCTTTTAGTTTCCTGGCATATTGCCTCACTCCCCCATACCAAACGCACCTTAAGGGTCTTTTGGATAAAAGAACATTTTAAAAATGCATTTCCGAAAAAAGAGCCAATAAAATATTTTCGGAAAATATTCAACTACATGTTCAAATCAAGTAATTTTTATAAACTAGTAGCTTATATCTAGTAGTTTTATGATTCTCGACTAATTAATTAAGAGAAAAACTACTTGACCTGAACAAGTAATTTTTATGTATATAAGAAACAAAAATAAATAATGCCAAATTTACTAAGAACAACTAATTTTTATGATTCTTAACAAATAAAAATTAAAAGGCAATTAACTTTTTTACTATAAAATTGATTAATTAATTTTTTTCATTACACTATGCTGTTCATTTTGTATTTTAGAAGTACTAATATGTCTATATTCTTAGGAAGGCTCTTAAATATGACTGAAATAAATAGGTTGAGAATAATAGTCAACTGAAGTAATAATGTATACGAAACAGTATAAGTCATATGAGCAATTAATAACTTAATCGTATTAAGGTAACGATGATCAACCGATAACTAAGATAGTCATATGAGCACTTTTTTCTGTCATTTATCTTTTCGCTTTATTTATTTATTTATTTTGCTTTCCTTTTTTTCTGACACTTTCTTCCTTCTTGGCTCATTTTTTGAATTCCTTTTTTCCTTACAGATTTCCCTTTCTTCTACTTTGTTTCTCTCTTCCTTCTTGGTTTTTTTTTTTCAAATTTCATTTTTTCTTGTTCCTTTAATTCCACCAATATAATTCCATGCCCATCTTCTCCGCATTTTGAGTTCACGGATCTCAATCAAATTGAGATTTCTTTTTTCAGAGATGAGCTATGGCTTAGATTTTACACGTCTGAGTTTTAGATTCGTGTTGTGATTAGGTTCGTTTGGGGAAGAGGCGGAGCTGCAGAAGGCGTGTATCCATGGCTGGATTAGAGCAATTTATAAATTGATTGAGAGAGATGGAGAGGTGGGGATAGGGGCGTGGCGTCGATCCTCCAGGAGGTCAATGATCGGATCGTATACTATAGTTGTATCTTAATGACGTCGTGTCTGGATCACGATCTGCGTCGTAGGATTGCACGATTTTACAATCCGACCGATCCTGTTTTTTTACTTTATTTACAAAATAATTCTAAATACATTGATGGTGGGATTTGAACCCTTACAATCAAAGATTCACCGATGACCACTTAACCATTCAACCAACTATGATTATGCATCAAAACAAATATTTTTTATATTTAATTAAATATTTGACTATTTTTATGACATTTTAATTTATCTATTTCATGACCTACACCTCTTAAAATTATCGATATTAAAATGAATTCTGCACCACTATTTTATTATATTTAGACATTAATATTGATATTGTTACAGACTTATTACATTTTAACTTATAAATCAAACACTCTCAAATTTAATATATTATAATAATGATCTTAATATATTTAATTAATAGTTATCTTTACATATTTATTTATTTATCCTTCATAGTTTAAAACAATAATTAGGTGAAATTTAATTGTCTTGAATTTTTTTTATATGAAATTTCTTTCCTCAAAACTTAAAAGTATGAGAACTCTACTTAATACTATGTTGTTTTAGAAGACTTAGTGTTATTTTTATTTAAAAAGTAGATGACTTAGTGTTATATAATCATTTTCTTCAATACATTGAAGTATCATTAGCATAGATCTACTTTTTATTAATAAATTATTAAGAAATAGTGAGATCTTCGATCCAATCTTATACCCTTTCAACGGTTCTAGATAGTATCACGATCCTGATAATCTTAGGTGTGAGTTTGATGAATGGTGAATAAAATTTGGTAACAGGGGAATTGAAATAAATTGGATGAGTGGATGAGTTTTGGGATTTGGAATTGGGATGGGTGAGAAGTGAATTAAAATTTGTTGGGTTAGTAGCATGTTGGGTGAGGAAGTTAGGACATTTAAAATAAATGTGGTGAATGGTTTGAACTATATGATTTGTTTGAGTGGTATATTTGTACTATATGTTTAATTAAATTGGATGTTTGTCTATTTTTAGTTTGTTCAGATGACATTTAAAATATATATTCATCAATATAAACTTCTAATTAATTAAATTTTTTTTATATAAAAAATATTAGCACTATAAAAAAGTCACTGATGTGATATTTGTACAACATTTTTATTTAAAAAATCATAAAAAAATTCGCTATAACAACCATCGAAATAAATTTTTTATATACGTCTTTTAATGAAAAACTTTCCCAAAACAATTTTAAGAAAACACTTTTATAAAAACACTTCCAAGCAAGCCTTTAGAAACACATTTTTTTATTGTTTGGAATAAGCAAATGAGTTCATCTTTGGGAACGGCCTCGATACGGCCGTATCATGACTTTTTTATGTATTGAGATACACACAAAATATTTGTTTGAGGTACATTGGTGTTCTACACATTTGACTACATCACTATATGTTTGTGGTACCTCACACATATATAAGATACGTCTAATACTGTATTACGTCGGTACCAAAGAATTTTCCTAGAACATGTATAGGAAAATAGTGATATGAATCACTTCAATTTTCATCTAATCTCATTTATTTTCCCTCACATTTTCCACTCATATTTTCCAAGACCCAAATATAACATAAAGTGTTTGGATTTTAGAAAATATGAAAGAAGTGTTGGAAAAATGGTTGAAAATCATATTGATGTATCATTTTGAGGCTCAATTTTAAGTAAACCCATATCTTAATTTTGATGGGTCAAAGTGAATTTACGTTCTCTTCCGTAAGAATGTATTAAAAGGGTATGCTCATATGATCAAAACGGTACTTTTGGTGAATGAGAAATTTAGAAAATATAATGGGATTTCATTTGTCCCGCTGGAAAAATATAAAGACTCATTCATGTATATATATGGTTGCTATCAGCAAGTGGGTAACAGCGTACCGCATAAATGCTCTCTCACGAACACGAATGCTGTTTGAGACAGTCAACACTTCAATGAAAATCTACTTTTGTAATAGAAATTTGTATAGGCTGTCACAGAATTAAATTTGTTGAGAGGTCTTGACTGTTATAGTCTAGATTTTCAATACAAAATGTCTGTAATAAATCAACCCCCATGCCAATAGTTTGGCATTCCTCCCTCACATTTCAAACACACAACACAATTCAAAATAATTCCTCTTAAAATTCGTCATGTCAGCTTTGTAAACGAAATTTCTGTACAAGGGGTCTTAAGTCAGCCATGCACTTAGAATGGGCACGCATCGCGTTGGAAACATAATTATATTCAAAGTTGACCACTAACAACTTCACAAAGTAAATGGGGAGATATTTACCTCAGAACGTGAAGATATTTATCATAGAATGAGAATTATTGACCTCAGAACGAGAATATATTTATTTTAAAATGGGAATATATTTATCTCATAACAGCAAAATATTTACCTCAAAATGAGAAAATATTTACCTTAGAACGGGAATATATTTACCTAATAAAGGGAATATATTTACCAAATAACAGGAGATATTTATCTCCGAATGGAAATTTACCTCAGAATGGGAAGAAATTTACCGCAGAATGGAAATTTACCTCAGAATGGAAATTTACCTCAAAATGGGAAGATTTTTACTTCAGAATGGAAATATATTTACTCAGAGCAGATATATCTATAGTCACAGAACGACAAAATGTTTTCCTGAATAGAAGTAAATTTACGCAGAATGAAAAATGAATTTACTCAGAAGCTTACTCTTCTGCGGATGTCTTTTGGCCGTCAACGAATATTGATTAGCGGAAACGTAGTTAGAGAAAATGAGGAATCAGTTGAAGGCCAAGTAAAAGAACTCTTTCAACTAGCAATTTCTTCTGCCAATAATCACTCTCCCTTTGTAGGCTCCATAATCGGGAATAATGGCTGTCATGTAACCAATTATTATTTAAACCTAGCCTATAAATAAATTTCATTCATTGTAATCAGGAAAAAAACCAAAAGCAAGCACAACACAAATAAACATGCTAGCTAGCATCATCCTTGTAAATCATTTCTTCATAATAAGAATACTACTAAAATTTTTTAGTTATTTTTTTCCCATAAAAAATTTTCATGTAAATTATGGTATATATTAGAGGTGACAACCGAGTCGGCCTGAACAGGCAATGCTCGGCCCGGGCGGTTCATGGGTCGAGCCTGTGATATTTCGGGCCGGGCAGGTTCATCGGCCGATCCCAATTAAATAACAAGACCAGCCCGTTTTTCCTCATTTTAATGTGATATAATTCTAAAAAATGTAGATGAGGATAGTTGAACATTGGTGTGTAATAGATAAAGTGTAAATATTACCACTAAGTTATATGGAAGTCATATTATTTTTCTTTTAATTATTTTCCTTTCTTACTTTAGAATATCAATAGAAGATTTGTCATACTATGTAAAATAATAATTTTATTCATTGAATTAAATAGTTGTATCACCATTAATTAAGTACATCCCAATAAAGTATTCATTTAAATAAAAAGATAATAATCATGGAAACTCTAAGTATCATAAATTTATTATTTAATATTTATTAAATTTGAGAGTTGCATCACTATAAATTAAGCCGTCTAGTCGTTGTTGTATTTTTTGGAGGCATCACTCCAATCCATAGCCGTCGGCTCTTTTTTTTTTATTTACATTTATTAAATACATCTAACTAAAAAAATATATTATTTAAGAAACATAATATTTCTACAAGAGTTATTATCTATTGGTAAGAAATGTGGTTGGTAAGGGAGAGGTTAGGGGTTCAAGTTCCAATACATGCACAATTTTTTAAACTTTTTAGATAAAGGGAGAATGCCATGGACCGGGACGGTTCAGGCCCGTCGGGCCTTACAGGCCGAGCTTAACACCTGGTCTGGGTCGGGCTCTAGGCCTAAAATGTGAGGCCTGTGAGGGCTCGCACTTGACCCGCGAGTCTGAATCGGCTTGGTGTTGTTCATACACAGGCCGAGTCGGTCCGTACTTTAACGGCCGGTTCAGCCGGTTTCGCAAGCTAAAATATCCTACTCGATTCAATTATTCCTACTTGATTTTGATATTTTCTTTTCTTTAAGACCAAAGCCGCACAAAAGTGTCATAAAATATCCTGATCTTAGTGGAACCAAAACGGTCATGATACCGAATTTTGAGATTTTTTTCATCCCTTCCGACTCGTCCGTCAACTCATCTCGGGGTCGTCTCGTGAGATTAAGATATGCACGTTAATTGAAATGAATGAAATAAAATATTAAGTTTGAATTAAGGATAAACTCTTCATATATACAAAATACAAAATCTAAATTATTAGAATACATGTTAATAATATCAAATATTTTTTTGAAATTAAAATTAGTTTCTTCCCTAAAATAAATATTATTCATGAACTATCAATATTTAAAAATACTAAATTTATAAAGGAGAATATAACTGAATTGTTCATCACGTCTCATTTTTTGTGTGGAGTACCGGACCTGCGGGATGAAACCACGAATCAAGGGGGATCCTTCAATCATTTATATTCAGTTTTAGATTATATTTAACCAAAATAGAAAAAAATTACATTATTGTTCTATTTTGTTCCTTAGCAGAACTAAAATATTTTGCCGTTCCTGCCGGAGCAGAAGAATATTGATAACCATGGTATACATATCTACTGAAGAAAAGTACATGTAACAGGAAAATTGTTATGTATTATTAAATATTTTAACGTGTTGATATAAATGACAGTTATTTATATCAGGTTTATTTTTATATATAAAAGAGGAAAATTATATGATAATTAATTTAAGATATCAGAGAAAATTTAATCAAACACGACATTCATTATTAAGAATTTTTCATAGTTGCTAATAGAGAATCTATACAAGAGTTTCTGGTTTATAGTTTCCTTCTCTTTGCTTTTCTAGCTCACTGCTTTTGTGGCTTTAGTTAGTTAGTTGTTGGTTGCTCTTTCTCTCCTTTTTGGTTAAAAATACATATCCCCTTACTTCTTGATTATCATTGAAGTAAGTTGATTGAGCAAGACTTATCCAAGATTCTCTTCATACTCTTCTTCTTCGTTCTTTGTTTACTGGTTTGATCAAATTTATCTTAAAACTTTCTAAAGCTTTACATGGTATTAGAGCCCGCCGACGACTCATGTCCAATGGCTACCAACACAAACACTACAAACACCACTGCAACCATAACAGAGAGTAATATAACTACTAGTGGAGGAACCTTGAGTACAAATGGAGGATTGTAAAGTTTCTTCAAATAATCTAAGCAACTCAGTTTCTATCAAGTTGGACAGAGGGAACTATGTTCTTTGGAGGTCTCAAGTGATTCATGCACTCATTGACCACGATCTTGATGGCATAGTTTTTGGCACTACAGAAAAACCCAATATAAAGCTTGCATCTGGACAAGAAAATCCCGAGTACAGGGCATGGATGAGGAAAGATCAACTGGTCTTGAGCTGGATCAGGTCATCCATGAATGAAAGTATCTTAGGCACTGTAACTCAGTATAATACGTCCACAAAAGTGTGGGGCTCGTTGAAAAGACACTTTGCTAGTTAATCAAGGGCTAGGGTGATGCAACTTAAGAGTTCCTTATAAAATTGCACCAAAAAAAATCTTTCAATGACAAAATATTGTGATAAAATTAGAAGGATTACTGATGGTCTTGTTGTTGCAGGACATTGTGTGAATGATCAAGATCTCATTTCTCACATCTTGAATGGTTTAGGGGCTGAATTTGACCCTGTGGTAGTTAACCTAATATCAAGACCAGATGAGCTAAGCATTGAGGAGGTTCAAGCTCTCTTGATGATTCATGAGAACAGGCTGGAATGATAATTGGTCATTGCTAAAATTCAAGTCAAGATGAATGTGAACCTAACCACAACCCCAAATTTATCAAAAAAGAATTTTCAACAAAATGAGAATAGACCTCCTAATCAAGTTAGAGGTAACCAATTTCAAAATCTATTGTCTAATCAAGGAAGAGGATTCAATGGAAGAGGAAATAGAAGAGGAAATGGCAGAGGAAGAAGAAATAGTAGAGTAATCTGTAAGGTTTGTGCTAAACCTGGACACACTGCTATAGTTTGCTACTACACGTATGAAAAGAGACTGAATAATGGTACTCAGCCACAACCTCAACCTCAATTTGGGAACAATACACCTGCTGATTTCATGACAACAACTCCTTCAACCTTAATGGCATCTCCAGTAGCCTTCATGGAGTCATCATATTCTATTAATGATTGTGCTTGGTATGCAGACAGTGCTGCCACACATCTTGTCACACGTGAGCTTGGAAATCTAAGTCTTACTCACGAATATGGTGGTAAAGAGAACTTGCAGTGGGAAATGGTAAGACCTTAGCCATTTACACATACTGGAAATGCCTTATTATCTGCAAAAGATCATACTTTAAAACTTAACTGCATTTTAAGAGCTTCTGATATCAAAAGAAATCTTATTAGTGTGTCAAAGCTTACCCATGATAATGATATCTTTGTAGAATTTCATTCTAACTCATGTTTTATGAAGGACAATGCCAAAGGAACACTTCTTTTGCAAGGAATCCTTAGAGATGAGTTGTAGCTGCTAACCTATCCTGGTTCCAAAGATCTTTTAGCCTTTATTTGTCACTTGCAAACTTATCAAAATTGTCATAATAGCTCTAGTGATTCAGCTAAGCAAAATATCAATTATGTCAATTATAAATCTTCTGGTTTAAGTAACTCAGCCAAACCAAATTCTTATAAAGACTCTTTTATACATTCTGTACCTTGTTTCAATTTTACTTCTAATAAAAGGTTCTTTGTTCCACCTGAAATTTATATTTCTTTTTTTAATTCTGCTACGCCTATCTATACTAATTCAATCAATTCTGTAATTTTTGCACAAAATTCAAATTCAGCACAAATCAGTGATAAATCTTTCGTTGTTAACACTATCGCTACTAATAATGTGAATATATGGCATATGAGGTTAGGGCATCCTTCACATAAAGTTTTGAGCAAGGTTTTACAACTCAGTCGGTGCAACATTCATAAACGAATACCAGAGTTTTGCATTGCTTGCCAAAAGGGTAAAAATCATGTGTTGCCCTTTCCCCTCTCTCAAACCAAATCCAAACACCCCTTAGAACTTGTCCATAATGATCTGTGGGGACCATCACCCATTCCTTTTATTCAAGGTTTTAGGTACTACATCAATTTTTTGGATGATTATAGTAGATTTTCTTGGATCTTTCCTTTCAAAACCAAGTCTGAAGCATTGCAAACCTTTATTCTGTTTCAAAAGTTTATTGTAAAATAACTTGACTATAAATTAAAACTGTTCAGTCAGATTAAGATGGGGAGTTTCGACCTTTCTTAAGCTTTCTAGAATCTCAAGGCATTCAATTTAGGCACCCATGCCCATATATACATCAACAAAATGAAAAAATTGAAAGGAAACACAAACATGTTGTTGAAACAGGCCTCAGTCTCTTTGATCAAGCTCACCTTCCTCTTAAATACTGGTGGGAATCCTTCCATACATCTGTTTACCTCATAAACAGACTGCCCACATCTATTCTTAACTTCAAATCACTATACCAGCAACTTTTCAATTCACACCAGACTATAAGGCTCTTAGACCCTTTGGATGTACCTGTTTTCCTCATCTTCGACCATATAACCCACATAAGTTTAATTTTTCCACTAATTTGTGCATCTTCCTCGGTTACTCTTCTAGTCATAAAGGGTATAAGTGCCTGCATAGATCTGGTAAAAGCTTTATTTCTAGAAATGTCATCTTTCATGAGTCAAGTTTTCCTTACTCTACTATGTTTGATACTAGGAATCACAATACATCTTCTCATTATGTTCCTTTTTTGTCCACTATACATACTTTACCTACTCATTTCAGTACACCTTCACAGGAAAAGATCACCAATGTAAAACCCCCTCAAGACGCCATTACTCATGTTTCTCTTGGTCAAACTTCACCTAACGTGAGAAGTAATGAATTTTTTACTCATACTACTTCTCCTACTTTGCACACTGATTTTCTTATAGAATCTACTCCTAATGCACCTATACCTATCCTTTTGTCTGAACAGTTCCCTTCAATTTATGAGAACCTTGTCATAGACCTACCAGTTGAACCTAACCCAACCAACCCTCCCAATCTAGCCATTATATGATCACTAGAGCTAAAGCTAGCATTTCCAAACCCAAGGCCTATACTGCTACTAAACACCCCTTACCTATGGCCAACTTCCCTTTTGAACCTAAATCTACCAAACAAGCTCTAAGTGACCCCAAATGGCACCAAGCCATGATTGAAGAGTATAATGCTCTTGTTAGAAACCAAACATGGGAACTTGTTCCTTGGAAGCCAAATTCGCCTGTTGTGGGAAACAAATTGGGTTTTAAGGTTAAGATTAACTCAGATGCGAGTGTGCAAATGTATAAAGCAAGATTGGTGGCTAAAGGCTTTCACCAAACACCTGGAATAGACTTTGGAGAAACATTCAACCCTGTTATTAAGCCAACAACAATAAGACTTATTCTACATCTTGCTCTTGTTCATAATTGGAATGTGAGGCAGCTAGATGTTAACAATGCCTTCCTAAATAGGTGATTGATGAAACTGTTTTTATGGTTCAACCTGAGGGTTTTGTGGACGGTACAAGGCTTCATCATGTGTGTAGGCTAAAAAGGCTCTATATGGCTTAAAACAGGCGTCTCGAGCATGGTATGACAAGCTCAAGGAAACTTTACTTGGCTGAGTTTTGTTAATTCCAGGTTCGATACATCCTTATTTTTCTGGAAACAAGGGAAAGAAGTGGTATTCATTCTGGTTTATGTGGATGATTTTCTTATTACTGGTAGCAACAAGCACCATATTGAACAACTAATTCACTCTTTGCATAATACTTTCTCTTTGAAGGATCTAGATCCCATTCACTATGTTTTGGGAGTTGAGGTTCATAGGGACAATTCTAGTTTTCACCTTACTAAGAAAAAGGTACATCTTTGACTTACTGCATAAAACACACGTGGAAAGAGCCAAATCTGCCTCATCTCTTTCTTGCTCATCTTAATGAGGGAGAACCTCTTGCTGATATCACATTGTACAGACAGACTATATGTACTCTTCAATACCTCTCCATAACCAGACTGACATTGGCTATATAGTTAACAAGTTGAGCCAATTTACTCACAAACCTACTACTCTCCACTGGCAAGCTTGTAAAAGGATTCTAAGGTACTTGAAGGGGATTCTATCTGATAGTTTATTTATGAAATGCTCAAATTCTCTAGCCATACACGCCTTTTCAGACTCAGATTGGGCTGGAGATATGGATGACAAACGCTCAACATGAGCTTATCTTATCTATCTTGGTGGAAACCTAGTATCTTGGTCTTCTAAGAAACATAAATTGATTTTCAGGTCCAGTACAGAGAGTGAATATAGGTCTCTTGCCAATTCAGCTGCTGAGGTTCAATGGTTTTGCAGTCTGCTCGCTGAACTTGGCTTTTCTCCTCTACCTAAACTTGTGATCTGGTGTGATAATGTCAGTTCTCTTGCCTTAACTTCCAATCCTGTCCTTCATGCGAGAACAAAACACATTGAGCTTGATATACACTTTGTTCGTGACAAAGTTATGCAGGGTTCCTTAGTTGTGAGATATGTGCCATATGCTTGTCAAGTTGTAGACATTTTGACAAAGCCTTTGTTTACTGCACGGTTCTAATACTTAAGAGGCAAGCTTAAGATGGTGCCACACCCCCTTAAGATTGAGGGGGGATGATAACCCATGTGTGTCTCTAACTAAGTCTAGTCAGCATAGCTAGTTAACTTTTTTAGTTTTCAATTTCTGGTTTTCTGTTTTCCTTCTCTTTGCTTTTCTAGCTCACTGTTTTTGTGGCTTTAGTTAGTTAGTTGTTGGTCGTTCTTTCTCTCCTTTTTGGTTAAAAATACATATCCTCTTACTTCTTGATTATCATTGAAGTAAGCTGATTAAGAAAGACTTGTCCAAGATCCTCTTCATACTCTTCCTCTTCGTTCGTTGTTTACTGGTTTGATCAAATCTGTCTTAAAACTTTCTAAAGCTTCACAGGAATCAACAAACATTGTGTGTTAATTAAATTTGCTAAGTTCTTTGATCAATAAACATTCTTTGTTAATTATATATTTAACAATATGAAAATTTTAGTTTTAACCTTGAAATTTCCTTTACTTGATTTTTTTCAATCCCTGTAGCATCTCCCTGTCAAATTATATATTGATATTAGGTATTACACAATAACATATGTTGAAGTTGTAGGCTCGTATTTTACCTGCTTAACTTTCTCATTAGCTTCAACCTCCGTATGCCCTCCATTTATGTCAACTTGCTGAATGACATCATCTTCTTCAATGATAGTGTTTACATTTATCTTAGATTTGTATTGTCATCTAAGTCATCTTTATCTGCTTCACAATCCTGTTGTGAAATTTTGTATTAATTTTCAATAAGTAATCTACAATAATTGACATTCACTCCATAACATCAACTACTGATGCAAGTTTAACAATATATATATCATTTTCTCTATCTTCAACGCCAGTCTGTATCTTTTAAAGCATGGTGTATAAATCCTCAATCTTCAAATCAAGCAGTTGATAATACTCAATGTTCATTTGTTTGTACAACATTGTTAACCTTTCTTTTGCTAAAGATCTTTTCTTATAAATCTTTCCAATATGGTTGTCTATCGAATTCCCTTGATTGCTCTTGGAAGCAGACCGGTCACTTTTTTGCATAAGAATTGTAGTATGGACTCAAGGTTGTTGTAATTTCTAGTGCTCAAAATATTAATGCTAGTGAAAATCCATTATACTTAAAAGCAGTTCCATCTAGATTTTTCAAAGAATTTCTTATAGAATCTATTGTCATGTCATAACATACTCTACCCCAAGGATACTCTTCAAATATGTTTTAAAATTCTAGCATCTTGATATGTTTTAAACAATACATGTTTTCTCCTGTCTAGGTAGTAGTATATTATCAAGACAATACAATTTTACCATAAGGACCTTGTCTCTATCATTTGCTTCTCTCATCCCCGTAAATATCATTGTCAAGTCCTTCCTTGAACTAGTCTTAGAGGGTGGAAAGGTACTCCCCCGCGGGTAATGCTGTCCCATTAAAGTTGAAGCAAA
The DNA here is from genome assembly GCA_003255025.1 of Datisca glomerata. NCBI lineage: Eukaryota > Viridiplantae > Streptophyta > Magnoliopsida > Cucurbitales > Datiscaceae > Datisca > Datisca glomerata. Next base: position 12,305 of record QANY01008108.1, read on the forward strand.
ATTCATCTCGATAGTTGTGCTTCTGTTGTTGGCAAACTATGTGTACCAGTGTTGTTTGATGTGAGAATTTTTTGAAATTTCAAATCTAGAAGATGACCTAGACAACTCGCTCTAAATGTCTTTATTTGTGATGGACTTAAACTACTATTCAATGCGGCAATGTAATCATATTTGGAATAAATCATAATTCTTTTTGCAAGCATCCAGAATTGTCTATGGTTTCATCAATATGATATAATACTTACACATGATCTAATACTTACAGGGGTACATATAAAAATACCATGCAGTCTATAGGCATGTATGTCAATTATATTTTGTCAACCAATCCACATACGGTTTTAATTCTTTATAATGTCAATATCAACCAAAAATTGCTAGAATTACAGTGCAATGTGATTTCATAATTATAAACAAATTCACATTTAAGAATTATGCATATCACATATTATATTTACCCAAGTCATTCATTCATAAGTCATGCATAAGCAAATCCATTCACAATTTCAAACTCACTCACATATAAGGACTTTTTGAAAAAAAATCTTTTACTACTAGCTAATGACAATTATCATCTGCTTGCTTTTGAAAATAATATATTTTTAAACTATAATTTGTAAAAACTATTTATAGATACTGATGTTAACAGCAAGAGTAAAGCTAGATATTATGTACTTTCTGATTACGTGATACTAGTACACAATGACAAATTCATTCACAATTACAAACAAACTCAAATTTTTTTAATTCTTTCGAATGTCGATGATATAACACAGATATTTACATAAGTCATTAAGTACTTATCACATGTAAAATTATGAAATTCAAGTTTCATAATAATAATTTACACTCAATATAGCAATAATTAAAATACTTTGTACTTTATGGATACAAATAACATAATGCATGGTTGTTTCATCTAACAGCATCAACACATATTCATGAGTATTGATGATAAGTTTAATTTAATGAATATTTACCTCGTGCAATATGTCATTCGTCTTTGATACTTTTTTATCAGCAGTGTTTTTCCTTCATGCTCTTTGGCGATATGATTTTCTTGTTCATCAACTTTGCTATTGGAAACTGTCGTTGTACTATAAAGTGTGAATTTGCTTATTCATCAGATTTGATTCCTTTATCTGTAATCGTCTGTTAGTTCTCTGTTTATTAGGCTGTCAATGAGAAAAAAAATACTACTTAATGTGATAAATTAAACATGTATTCCGAATTAGACAAAAAATACTTACACTGATTATTAGTTTTTTCTTTGTTGAATCTGTTTTTCTCTTGTCCGTGGTCTCTTTGCTCACATGACTTTTCTCTGTTTGTTTCCTACAAAAAATTCACTAAGTATTCTGTTAATACTACTATTATTCTTGAATACTTATTAAGTAAAAATTTCACAATTAATCACATCAAATAACAAACTTATGCGAAATCCATTTGATGTAATAAGTTGCTTACCTCCAGAAGTGTCCACAACAACTGATTTTTTATGGTGATTGGCATTTTTATTTATTTATTTATTGTAAGTTGTATGTATTAACAATATATCTACTTCATATTTTAGGGTTTAAGCATGAATTTTTTGTTGCAAAAGTAATTGAGAGATAAATATGCATGTCAATATATTAACTTTTTTCACCAAAATTTATGCATAGCAATAAATCGTTGTTAATGTCACCGGCGAAGAATACTGATATATTATATTTTTAGTGTTCATGTATGCTTCGAGACTGTGATGAAAGGCCTTTGGCATCTGAATTTGCAAATCCTATGAACCCTCCAAAACTGATAATGGATTCTCCGTCGGTGGATGTTGAATTCAAGAGATGATAGAGAAAGAGTATTTGATAGAGAAAGGAGGAAGTTGAAGTAAATGCTGATTTCATTTTTTGTCTTTTGGTTGTCAACGATTTTGAGAGAGAGAATAGATTTTTTGAGATTTAATATAGGAGAGAAATATTTTGATTGATCTGAGATAGATTTTTGGGGAATAGTAATTGTGGGCATATTATAAAACGAATAACATAAATTGGGAGACATTACTTTTTAAAATTTTGTAATTTATGGGATATAAATCCCTTCTTTGATGGAGTTGATCCTTAATTATAAATATATAAAAAAGGGTATTTACGGTATAAGAAATTAGAAAGATCTAGATATTTTAATATAATTGACAAGAAACTAATATTTTAAAAATCTTGATAGAAATCTAGGTAGTATAACTTTGTCTAGTTAATTAAAAATCACTTTTATGTGATAAAATGTTTAAAAATAATTGGGGTCATTTCCGCCGTTTAGTATTTCATCGATTCCTAGCGAAATACACATATATTAGATAGAATGTTCCGTTCCAGCTGAAATTTTTTCTAAAATTTTAACACTTGTAATTCCATTCCATGACCATTCCGAAATCAAAATATTATTCCCATTCCGACTGCAACAGAAATGAATTAACTTCTATGTTATGTTTTGGTTTGGAATGCTCATGGAGTTATGTTTTAAAGTAATTTTTTGGGATCTTATAAATTTTCCTAGTGGTCCTAGGAAGCCTCTTTCTTAGCCTTAAGAAACCTCTTTTTTTTTTAGTCCTAGGAAATCTCTCTTTCTTAGTACTAGAAAACCTCTTTTTTATGGTCCTTAAGTCATTACTCTTCGGTTCTCTCCATACTAAGATTTTAGATTTTCACAGGATTAATCATTTATCATCACAAGACCAAGAGTCAGGATCCTAGCTCTCCGTTTTGATAGGATCTAAGATCAAGGTCCTAGTATTTATCGTCGTTGGACCAAGAGTCATGTTGATGCAAAAAATATACCCGCATCGACTGTCGAGGAGTCCGCCACGCGCCATTCGGTGATTCGTCTAAGAGTCTGTAAAAATAAAAAACTATCATGAAAGTAGTAGGTAGGGTACCGAGGGTTCCCCACCTAATGCACTCTGATGATCAAGTCAGTAGAGTGTTTAAAATAGTATTAGCAATATGGAGAATTACTTACTGTTTAATGGGGATCATCATATATTAATAATAATTTTCTATATCAGTCAAACGTCCATGTTCAATGTATCTTCTTCTTTATTCTGATAAGGAATTGTGATATTCATAGATAATATTCTCTGATCAGGATATTTAGGTTATCATCTTATCCTCTTTAATAACCATTGAGATTGCCTTGTAGATTTGATGTGTGCCTATCATTTTCTTGTATGCTTGATTATTATATATTATCTCATCATCTGTGTGACCTCAGTAGTGTAAATATAGGTGAGGTCGTGTCCATCGATCTGGTTGTGGAGGGTGCCTCGATCATCATGCTGACTTCGATCACGGAGGAGTTCTCGATTTGGACTTAATATGGGCCCTAACCGAGAAATGCGAGTATTGAGTTTTGTTCGGAAATATTATTAATGGGCTTTAGCCGGAGTGTTTTTTCTCCCCTACAGTTTGCCCCCACTTTTTGAATCTAGAGCATAGCGATAGAGTCGCGAAGTATGTTGTGGAGGGAGCCATGAGATTTTACCCAAGACTCTGTCTTTGCAGTTAATCGAGTGCTAAGCATATGTTGGCGTTGAGATCGTCAAACAATATGGTTTGTGTCCAATATCTAAGTATTTGTTACTGGTTCATGATGACGTCTCAGAGCATCTTATGACTGAGACGAGCTTTCTTCATATTTGTCAATTGACTCTTAGTAAAAACGTCGTCATCTTGATTAATGTTGGAGTTTTTCATGTAGTGATGTGAGTGATCGTGTTAGGACCTAAAGCTCTATGGTTCGGGTTTGTGCGGTTGCTCTGAGTAATTATCAAGATCAAGTCACTATGATTTTCATCTAGCAGCCAGGTGGCTTGAGTTGGATGGTCATCACAGTTAAACTTTTACACCTTCGTATAAGCGTATGGTAAATACTTGGTATTAAGACTGAATGCCTTTGATCTGGTGTAGGCAATGAGACGGTCAATCCGTTCGGATTGCTTGATTATGAGGTTGACTTGACATTGTGACGTTATAAGGTCTATGATAGGATTTTTTTCAAAATCCTACGTTGCATTCTCATGTTGATCCATGCTTGACCATGTATCTAGTACATTACTTTGGCATCTCATGTCGCGTGGCGGATGATGAAGTTATTACACTCAATGACGTGCTTCCCGATGGTTCTTCTTGCCATCCAGAGTTACATTTTCAGAAACTAAGTCATGGCTGAGAATCGAATGTTTTGATGCTTTGGTTGTTGGCTCTTTCTTATAACTCAATGTATGAGTTTATTGATCTGTCCAAGTCACGTAGGATTTGACTGTCTGAGTCATCCGTTGATTTGTCTGAAATTTATAGTGATTTTGTAGCATAGCTTGGCACAATGAGTGTCTTTGAGCTAGCTTTAAATAAAATCAAGTAGTTCTTCTCTTAGAGAACAATTGACTTTTGAGTATCTATGGAATGATGCCCTCATCGTCGTGTCTTGTATTTGACAATATTCTAGAGTTATAGAAAGGTCTTTAGCTTTTATGTCCCCGTGATATCGATCAAATGTATCTCATCGAGCAGTGAGTTTATATTCGGTCTTGTCATTGACATCATTGATTTGAAATACAATGCTCGCTTCCGTTGCATCTTTATGTGCCGACATGTCTGCGGGCGTAACTCGTAAGTCATCAATGCTCACACTTTCTAGCAGTAGATTTTTTAACCTTCTTTTCCTTATTTATTCAAATTGTGTTTGAGTAATTCTTGATGGTGAGATCCTTTAGAGTTTTCTTCTTTAGAATACCAAGATCATTTGTGATTTATGAGATTTTGGCTAATCTCGATACCATAGTCATCAGTGTGACTTGAAGTCCCATAGTCATCTAGGTGACGTTGGGTGTTATTTCATAATTATGATTCTGGGTACCATAGTTATCTAAGTAACTTTGGGTACCTTAATCATCTTTGTGACGTAGAGTAATATAGTCATCTGGATGACTTAGGGTGCTTAGTCATCTGTGTGACTAGAGGTACTTAGCTGTCTGTGTGATTTGGAGTCCCATAGTCATCTGGGTGATGTTGGGTGTTAGAATCATCTGCGTGTTTTTGGATCCAATATAGTCATCTGGGTGATTTTATGTACCTTAGTCATCTTTGTGACTTCGAGTATCATAGTCATTTGTGTGACTTCGAGTGTATAGTCATCTATGTGACCGTCGTAATCATCTGGTGATTTCAGGTACTATGGAATATTAGAGTGGTCCTTTTACCTTATGTAAGATCTTTTCTCCTATTCGTCTTAGGTAAGTTATGATGTCTTAGCGATTGCGACCATTATCAAAGTACTTCGTCCCTTACATCTCGTGTACTTAGGTGCCATGAAATATTACCGTGGCCTTTTGTTCTAGGTAGAGTCTTTTCCCAATCACCTTATGTGATAAGGATGCCTCGTTAGGCCGTCTCCTTGGATGAGGTCTTTTTTCCCTTCGTAGGGTCTTTTTTCAGATCATCTTATGTGATAAGAATGCCTCATTAGGTCGTCGCTCTGGGTGAGGTCTTTCCGAGGGTTCTTTGATCTCGGGTGCCTCGCGATACTTCCGTGGTCCTTTTGCCTTATGTAGGGTCTTTCTCCAGATCATCCTTAGTGATCAGGAGGCCTCGTTAGGCCTTCACATTGATTGAGGTCTTTCGTCCGATCATCTCGTGTGCTCGGGTGGCACGAGATACTTTCGTGGTCCTTTTGCCCTATGTATGGTCTTTCTCCGAATCATGCTTAGTGATCAGGATGCCTCGTTAGGCCGTCGCCTTGGTTGAGGTCTTTCATCTAAGCATCTCGTTTGCTCGGGAAAATTGATCTACAGAGCATTCTTTGAATCATTGCTTCAATTTTAGAACTTTGCTACCATTTGCCCCCATCCTTGTGTCTGGCTTGAGAATCTCCGTTGACATGAGAGTAAAGCTTCATATTCGGCTTCATCGTTTGATGTCCTGAATGTGAAGCGCATCTCCTTTGATGTTTTGAGTATCAATCTGGCTTTGCTTTTGTATGTGTTTGTAAAGCCATCCACGTTGAGCGCCCATCCCATGTCTGAGGGTTCTTTCCCCGTGCCTCTATCAATCATGTTATATTGCGTGACATATTATGTATGGCCTGACTTATCTTTCTCTTGGGGTGGTGTCAGCTCTACCACAAGTCAACTAGTGCTTGAGCCTTGATTACGGTCTGAGATTCGTATCTTATGTCAAACTTTCCCAACGCTTCCATCGTCTTCCGCATGTACTCTTGAAACATTTTGTAGACTAAGTGCTAATAGGTGGTTCCTGCGTTCTTCAGTCCAAGTGACATGACTTTGTAGCAATAAGTCTTCCTCTCAATCACAAATGTCATCTTCTTTGGGTCTGATGGATGTATGAGTAACTGATTGTACCTGGAGAAGACATCCATGAGACTGAGCATCTCGCGCCCCGTTGTAGCGTCCATCAATTGATTAATATTTGGAATAGGGAAGTTGTCCTTTAGGGATACTTTATTCGAGTCATTGAACCCTATACATGACTTTTCGTTCTTCATCTTTTCCTTTACCGTGTTGGCTAAGCAGTTTAGGTAGTGGACCTCACAGGTTTCGATAATTATGCTTCCTCTCTCGCGGGAGCGTTTGCATATCTCATGACATTTTCGGTCTTGATAATTATGTTCGCTCTCTCGTGAGAGTGTTTTAACTATACTATTCCTAAGAAATTTACATTGTATTCTTATTTCTAGTTTCCTATCCCCTATCGAGCGGGCTTAAGCGATCCATAGACCTCGTGCTTAGTTATCATGATGATATAATTAAGAGATTATGAGACTTTATATTATGTCCTATGATCTTGGTACTTATAATAGTTTCACGCTTGATATCATACTACATTAAAGTTCTTTAAAAAATATTCTTGAAAAGAATAGTAACTTTGAGTATAAAAAATAAATAAAGTACCTCAAAAATTTAATGGAGATTATCGATGTGACTCTCGACTTTGAGAGTATAAAAATTCAAAAAATGCAGATTCGAGTCATGTGGTCTGCGACTGAATCTTGAAACTCGCTCTTGTACACGATGCTAAATAATAATATTGTAAATAATTGTATTATTCTCTTGACATTTAAGAGCACATCAAAAGTGTAAATTAATCAATAATTTTTTTTGCAAATTTAATATATTAAGTAAAAATAATAATAATAATAGTGTGTAAAATCTTCCCTTAATGTTGTACTGTTATTGCGCATCGGCCGTTTTTGTTCATTCAGCACTTGACAATATTAGATTTAAGGAGCTAATGTGGGCCATTTGAAGGAGGGCGGAGGCGCTGGGCTTGCGCAACTTAGGCCATTTGAGGAACTAAGGCCTGCGCGTATAGCCTTGGACTTGCGGGTCGAAGACTGGCTTGGGTCGCGCCTGGGCTCCTTATGCAGGCTTCTGTGCTCCAGGAAGTTAGGCCTCATGCGGCGCTGGCGCCGGAGCTCACGGGTCAAACATGGAGCTGGTCGCGGGCCGTGACTGGGCTCCCCGCGTGGGCTCTCTTGGGCTACTTTAATGGGACACAGGCTGGATCTCTCTTGGGCTCTTGTCATAAGGAAATGAATTGGACCGGGTAGGTCACCCGGTAACCAAGATTCAGGTAAGGATTGCCGCCACCGCCGTAGGTGCGTGACACCTTGTTCGGCAGCCGTTTGTGATCAGAATTGGCCTGGAAATATCGAAAATCCTTCTCTGAACAATTTTATGTGCACAACGGAGTCTATGAGTTCTTGCTTTGTTGTAGATCTGAGATGTAAAGTTCGGTAATGGAGGAGAGTTTCTCCTCCCTTTTCACAGTTGTTCTTGGCCTGGAGAAGCCCTGACGCCGACGTAGGTGAAGCCGAGGCCCGAGGGTGTGTTCGGCCGTAGACGACTCCGCTGTAGTGCTCCGTGACAGCCCGCGGCTCCGTCGTTTTCTTGCGGCTGTTGCGGCTTCATAAATCATAATTTTTAGATTTTTTAGCAGCGTTAATTCATGGCGGCAGCCGATCGTAACAAGCAGAAACAAATTTTCACGTCGATTCCAACATTCTCCTTTATCTTTCCTCGTTTCACCATTGCAGCGACGGTCGTGACGACATATAGAATTTTGCGCTTCTCACATGGGATGCTAAATTGTTGATGTGAAAAATATGTCTGTATCGACTGTAGGAGAGTATTTCACGTGTCACTCAGTGATTCGTCTAGAAGTCTGTAAAAATAAAAAAACAATCGTGAAAGCAGTAGGCAGGGCACGGAGGGTGTTTCACCTAATGCACTTCGACGATCGAGTTAGTATAATGTTTAAAATAATATGAGAAATATGGAGGATTACTTACTGTTTAATGTGCATCATCATATATTAATAATGATTTTCTGTATCAGTCAAACGTCCAAGTTCAGTATATCTTCTTCCTTATTTCGATAAGAAATGAAGATATTCATGGAGAATATTCTATGATCATGATATTTTGATTATCATCTTATATTTTTTAACAACCATTGAGATTGCCTGATAGATTTGATGTGTGCCTATCATTTTCTTGTATGATTGATTATTATATATTACCTCATCATTCGTGTGACCTCGGTAGTATGTGTATATGTGGGTTAGTGTTCATTGATCTGGTCGTGGATGGTGCATCGGTCATCATGGTGACTACGGTCATGGAGGAGTCCTCGATTTGAACTTATATGGGTCCTACCCAAGAAATAAGAGTATTGGGTTTTGTTCGAAAATATTATTAATGAGCTTTAGCTCGGGTGTTTTTTGTTCCCTACAAGTCACATTCCTATATTTCCATTTTGATAGGACCCGAGAGCTAGGTCCTCGTATTTTTCATCGCAGGATTGAGCCTTGCTCCTTAATCACAAAACAAAAATTTGTTCTCTTAATCCTTTAAGAGAAAGGATTTGGTCCTTTATTTCCACTTGGACGAGCTTGATTACAAAAAGATTTATTTATTTGCAGGTCTAGTTTATAAAATAATTTACGTATTCTATTAACATCGGCTAGTAGATTGATCTCAATAGAATACAAGGCCAATGTTTGAGCTGTAACTTTACACCTAGTCGTGTTATATACAAATTTTAATTTTTGTATTCTCAAAGATTAAAGACCTGCCTTGGGCCTTTTGATGTTTTATTCAAGAAGATGGAGCGGCCTAGAGCCAAGTTCAACATGTTTTTGGAGTAAGGATCGAGATATGAAGACCTAAGTCTAACTCATATAATGTAGGCCATTCCTCACTAGTCATAACTTGATGGCCTAGATTAGCTTGAGGATCTTCATGTCCTAGACAACATAGGAGATGAAGGCTTAGGGAGTCTAGACTATCCAACAAGGGATCAAGTCCACGCTTAGGGAGCCCAAAACATGACGACACAGGATCAAAGTCTCTCGGCCTTAGACCCAAACCAGTCAACGCGATCGTGGTTCTTAAGATAATATAATCAGATATGAGGGTCGGCCTAATTTTAGCAAGTACTTGGGAGATTGGTCCCGTGAGAAGTGAATATATCATTTAAGATAAGCATGGAAGGAGTTCTCATCATGGAAGGAGTTCTCATCATGGAAGGAGTTCTAATCATCTCAACGAACTCTTTCTCAAATAGAAGTGTACCTGATTAATTTATATCTTAGGAGATTTGAAATTCAAGATGAAGATAATATGAGAAGTAGTCTGTCATTCCCAATACTCAGTTTCAAGGAGGACTAAACCGGATTTGTCTCTATCATAACGATCTTTGCCAAACACCATCTTATCCCTCCCTCCTTTTCCCTACTTCCTCCTTTCTCACTCTCCTTCTTCGTCTTACTTAAATGAGATGTATTTTAATTAACTCATATGAATGAGTGTGTGCTTACTTTTCAATAGGCCCTCAGTTGACTTCAATCTAAGCTAACCTGGCCATATTGTCCCCAACTGGTTGTCTGACTGTTTCACTAATGTAACTACCAACTGTTACAATGTCCTCCATCTGTTCACTAACTGCTTGCTGATCTGTACAACTGCCAAGCTCACAAAGCAAGCAGGTTGGAGGTGTATACTCTTTTGCTATTTTACTGCTATTGTACAGGCTTTTTGACGCTTCATAAGCTTACTGGATTTCTGTTTGCTAACTCATACCGTGCCCCTGTCAATAGCTATAGATTTAAGTTAGATTGGCTTCTGTTGATGTTTTTTTCACAGCCTTGTGCTGTAGTGCTTGCAATGCTGCTGTTTTGTGAAGTTATGGTATGAGGAACTTCAAAGAGCAGCCACACTTGGAGCCTACGACGAAGTCTGCTAGGTTTCTTAAGGTAGGGATGCTTCTGGAGCTAAAAGGAAAAAAGAGAATAGATTTCACAGCTCATTTAGGACTAGCTTTTTTTCTGTCATTGATTCTTGGGTATATTATCTCTTTGTAATACAATGTATTTTGTATTTATATTTTTAATTACCCCAAAAAAGATATGATTTATATTTTTCAGAAGCTTTTAATTGTTTTAATTGTTGTTGTATTACTTTGTATTACTTTGTTTCTTGGGGTATAGACTCTTTTAATTGTTGTATTACTTTATGCCACATCGTCATATTTGGCTAAACTAAGCGTCATAGTAATTCTAATGTATTAGAAATATAACCAGAATTATCTTTTCTCCTATTCTAAATGAGTACCGCGCCTTTGAAACATCTAGTGCAGTCATCAATTTTCAAGTTATTGTATGAATAAAAATGCAGAAAAAACCAAACAGACATGATAGATTCTCAACATCCAGAGAGAGTAAGGCGATTCTACTACTTAAGGAGATTTAACATAGACGAGCAACATATTTAACTTTGAATCCGACAACAAAACCGACAACAGAAACCAGCAGCCACTATCAGCAATTGTGGCTCATTCATATCAATAGTTCTATAATAGTAAGCCAACCTACTATATGCTACTTTATCTAAGAATCTCAGCTTCAATACTCTACAAAAGCAATGAATTACCACACCCTACAACGAACACCAAAGCTTTTGTAAATCATGGTGATTCCATCAACCTGAAATTGATGTCATCTTCACAAAGTTGATAATAGTTTGGTGATTTTGGCGTGCAAGGAGGTGGAGAGTCAAGCCATTCGAAAAGCTCATACTTCCTAGAAGATCGACCAATAATTGGCAGCTCAATTATCTCCCTCAGGGGGCTCTCAGGCTGGAAATCAAGCAAATATAATTGTATAACATTCAAAAGAACCCAAACTCATGGACATAAAAAAGAAAATGAGAGGGAGGGATTTGCAAACTGACCTTTCTTGGAGATGCTGGCACTTTGGGGATATTATTACCTGCACAGGGAAAAGGAAATCGTAGTTAAATAATTATATATGTCAACGTTGTATTTATTATCTGTTTAACTTTTCTACTTCAATTACCATTATTAGCAAGTCCAATAGACTCCAAAAATTGATCCAGGTCCATAGCAGAGCTCTGTGCTTTGATGCACTCTTGGTGATTGTGAATAAATTGCTCATGAGCAATTGCGTCATACAGAGGCTCCTCAACAACAGCACTTAGCTTTAAGTTCTGCTTCTTCTTTAAAGACTCATGCATGTTTGGCTTCCCTGAATTTGAAATGTCTGATAGTGCTTTCCTGCTACCTGTCTGCATTCTCTCAGAGGCCTTTGAAATGCTTCTCTTATTTTTTGAATCACTTGTAACCTTGAAGGCACCAGTGGCTTCTTCTATCAAACTAAAGTTCTTCGAAGCCTGCTTTTCCCCTGCCTTCATCAAAACTGGCTTTCCAGAATTTGATAAATCACCGAGGGGCCTTCTTCCAGTGAGCCCACCTTTCCTTTGTGAATTCAAGCTATTAGCCTTTCCGGCGCCAGCAGAGACACCTACAATTGATAAAAGAAAGTTAGATCAGGATTGCATGATAGATGAGTGAAGCATTTCTACTAGAAAGGCTAAACTAGCACAGGTGCAGAACCTTTATAGTGAACACTGAAGTTCTGATCTTGAATGAGGCCACCTACTTGGGATGCCATTATCCTTCTTTTCTCGAATAAATCCAATCAGTATCCTGCAAATGGTTGAAAACTGATGAGTATTATTCGTTAAGATGTTCGAATAGGGAAAAAAGTCACTTCACATAAATCTTAAACACAGGCAAAAGACAATCAACAGAAAAAAACAAGCAACAAATAAAAAGCAATTTGCACTTAATAGAATTTAGAAAAAGATGGTGTACTTATTTTAAGTATCATCTTCCTTTCCCAGTTTTAATCTTTTGTCAAACACAACTTAATGTAATTTCCACAGCAAAAATAAGCAAGCAACTTGAGCACTATAATTTGCCCAACTGCTACCAAAAATTAGCAAGCAACTTGATCACTACAATGCAGAATTTTCTACCCGGGCCCTAAATTGTAAAATTTTCTTGATATTAAGATTGCCTGCTCTTAATTTCCACAATTTCATTTACCATCTTGTTCTTCTGAGTATAATAGAAGCAAAAGATCTATTCGAATATCTTTCGAACTCTTGAACCCTAAATAGAACCCAAAGTCTGTCGAATAAATTTCTTCGAAAACATTCTCAAATTTTCTCACTAACCAAGCAGCAAACAAATTGTTAAACGCTTCTTGGTGTCTGATTCTCAAATCCAACAACGAAAAAAAAACAGTTCAATAAAAGAAATTGTCGGAACCACAACAAGGGTAGATACTGTACAGAGAACAGATAAGCAAAGAATTTACTCACAAGTGGAGTAGAATGCAATGATACTATCTTCGGTATCACTTTTCTCAGACTTTAGAGTAGATGCTCGCTCTTTCTCGGAGAAAAACCTCTGTTTTCTTTCTTCTATTTCTCCTAGTTTTTTTTCGTTTGCTTGGTTTTCAAAATTAAAAGCTTCCGTAAGGGGACCTCGTCCTATAAGAGCAATGAAGTTGCAACGGTAACAATTTATGTTCTTTTACGCTAATGCCCCTCTTTGAGCATTATCTCTATTTTTATTTGTTTCTCTACTCTGTAGTAATAGAAGCAAAGTTGTCTCTAGTAATAGAAGCAAAGTTGTCGCTTCCATTTTGTTTCGACCAGAACGGCCGAAGTATTCCGACGGGAATGAAATGAAATAGAAGGTGGTAAAATTTCATCTCAAAATCTGGTCAATTCTGATCAAGTTGTTAATTTTACAAAAATTATAGTAGATGATATTTTTTATTAATTTATTTACAAGAATGATGATTCATATGTATATATAAAAAAATGACAGTTTTTAAGTTTAAAAAGTTTTAAGTTAATTATGGATTTACTATGTTACACTTTAACTTGTTTTATAATAACCGAGAGTAACTTCCTATAGTTTTTGTTTTTTTATGTATGTTTATGGTGTTTCCCAATTTTTTCTCAAACATGTTCAACTTGCTTTAATTTTTTTTTCCAATCTACAATAAATCTGTAAAAATCATTGAAAATTTTATTTTGTTCTTCGTTTAGTTGACAAGTTATTTTCACAATCTAAAATAGATAAACATATTATTTGTGTATCGTCAACGAGCTGTTTACTTAGCATGTGGTCGTTCTAATTTATTTTGTACGCTCATCTATAAAGTTGATTGATTATAAAATTGAAGATGATGTTTATATTTTGGTCAATGTCTAACAAAGATAGGAGAATGATGAAAAATATGATACACTAATGTAGCATAACAGTAAATAAAGAATTTATTAACGACAAGTGTAATGAGATAGATGTAATCGAATGAGTGAGAACATGAGAATCTCCCATTACATTTTTGTTTTTTCACAAAAAAATAAATAAGTCAAAGAAGGAGAGAGAGATGACGGTGCACAAAAAAAATGAAAAAATGAAAGTATATATTTTTTAATATGATATATTTTAAAAGAAATTATTTATGAGAAATTTGTCTTTTTTGTACATTATTGAATTTGTGGGCTATTATTGCTCATAGACTTTATCTTAGGCCTTTCTTACCATTATCCCCTAATTTGAAAACATTAATAAATTTTGACGCAGGCATCAATGTTCGTATACACTTGCAGCAGTCCGATGGTTATAGCCTTTGCATATACTCCAGCTTCTAATGTTCAAGTCTCATTGATTGCAAAGGTATTTTACTTCATTTTTTTGTTTTATAATAATTTCATTTATTTTTGTAAGATTGATTAAAAAAATTCTATAATTTTTTCTAGAAAGGTGAGTTGTTTAATCTAAATATGTGATTTGTTTATATAGTAAATTTAAATAAATGAGTAATTTTTTAGAATAAAATTGTTTTTTATCAAAAGACTAAATAGGTGATTTGTTTAGATTAATTGGATGCTTTATACATCATTGTGTTGTTTTTTCATGTAAAGAATTATACTCATGCTACCCCATTTAATAGTGCAGAATCAGTAGGAATTTTTTCATGGAACAGACTCCAAGTGAGAGAATAGACCGAGGCGGTGGAAATAACGACATCCAAATCTAGCTACCCCATTTAACAGAATTATGTACCTCAGAAAGATAGGCATGGACAACTTTACAAGAGAACATCATCTAATGAACGTTTTCAAACTAACGAGCCTGGATCAGAGCTGATTATCATCCCCTCCTATCTTATAAATAAGTGCCAAATGAGAAGAATGAAAAGATGCCAACCCCATGAATCAACGTACACGTCTCTCACAAGGGACTCTAAATGAGCATGCAACATATGACAACTCGTCAACTAAATCAATTAATGGAGTTTCTAACCAGTTGTCCAACAAAAAATAAACTCTGAAATGACGACCAACCAACCATGTAGACGCAAGCATCAAAGGAGCATAATGATATTTTAGGTCAGGCCAGACAGAAGAGACAATAAACCACAACCTTGATCAGTAAATTCTGTGTGAAGTGATGGGCATGAAGATAAGTAGAAATCATAGAGTCCTTAATTAACAACCTCCATGTGAGTATTTTTCAAGATTGCCTTGTTAAGAAGGTAGAGATCCTTTATGGCACGACCACTTTCCTCATTAGAATTGCAACAAAACTTTCAAGCCACTTGAACATTCTTACGGATATCAATTGAACCTTCTCAAAAGAAGTTTCAAATAGCAACATTAAATCCTTTAAAATAGAAGAAGACGAACGATAAATTTAAAAAAAATACAGAATTGAACTTTGGATCACCGAGTTAATGAGACATAACATGTCTATTATAGATAAAGTTAAACCTTTATGTGATTATAATTTACTTTTAATTTGATCAGCCAAAGGGATCAACCACCAGTGTTTAGGAGCACCAACAAAGAGAGGAACCCCTAACTAAGTCATAAAATCTCATCTCTTATGCAATCTAGACATCCACGAAAACATAGTAATTCGAGTCCCCGAGATGTCCATGCCAAAGTGAAAGGAGGATTTACCCAATTAACGCACTGACTGGAGGGAGACATAAAGCTCAAAAGCATCTGACTTAAACATTCTTAGAAGGAGCCTTGTAGATAAACAAAACATTATCCTCGTAAAGAAAATAAGTCATAGCACACATCCTAATTGGAGAAGATATTATAATCAACTATCTTGAATCTATAAGGTGAGTGAGATATTTGCTCAAAACTTTGTCAGCCAAACAAAAAAGAATTCGGGAAAGGGGGTCACCCAGTCCCACACCTCACAAGCACTTCAAAAAGCCCTTAGGAGACCCACTGATAAGCACTAAGATCCGCACTAAGTCAAAAACATTATTAATCCAACCAAGAAAAAGCTCAGGAAAACCAAAACATCTCAAAAACCTTAAGGAGAAAATTCCAACTGATGGAATCAGAAGCCTTACATATGTCATTTTTTAGAGAAAAATAACAACCATTACTGCTATCGCTCAAACATTAAATATTCAGAGGCACCAGCAATAAAGTCCCCAATTTTATGTCCCCCAATGAAATCGTACTAGTTGGGAGAAATAATACGAGAACAAATAATGAAAAGACGATAAAAAAATCTTCGTAATAATTTTAAACAAAAACTTACCTAAAGCAATAAGACGAAACTTCTCAACCAATATAGCATTCAGAGTCTTTGGAATAAGGTCCATAATATTTTAGTTTAGATATGGGAAAACCTGACCCGTGTGAAAAAAAACTTTTACACGGCCAAGACCAAATCTAACCCCATAATATCCCAACAGCGACAATAAAATTTACCCGAGAAACTATCAGGGCCTGGAGCACTAAGAGAATCCATGTCATATAGAGTTTTTCATACCTCATCAGAAGAAGGGACCTCAATAGTGACAATAAATTTTCTACATCATCGACCAAAGAAGGAGCATGCTCTAGAATGATACAAAGATCTAAATTGTTGTGATCAAGGTAAGTTTTTAATATATCAATAAAATAAAGAGGTTTCTACATCGTATAAGAGCCTCTTAAGGATTATAATTTTTTCAGATTAGCCTTCATTGTTGAATCCTCCCACCTTTCCTTCCTTACCAGAAAGGTGCAAATCCTAACCTTCAATCAACCTTCAATACCAAGTAACCCAACACTCACACTTACCAAGATACCTTCTTTTGAACCACCAAATTGATTCACAGAACTTCTAAATTGCTGGTTCATTCCTCAAAGCAACTGTGAAACTAACCATTTCCTTATTAGAAATTAGTTCAGTACGGTCTAGTATACCTTAGAGCGGTTCAATCAGTTTTACGCAAGTTTAGTGTGTTTCAAGATGGTTCAGCGAGTTTCAGACTGGTTCAAAGAGTTCCAGACTTGTTTAGGGTGTTTCAGAAAGGATTCTTGTCAGTTCAGATGGAATTCAGATCGCTTCAGATAGAATTCATGGTGGTTCAATGTTTCTCCAGCCGGATCACATCAATTCACTGTTGGTTTACTCTTGTTTTGGCCATTTTACACAGGTTGAATCAAGTGTTTTATTGTTCAGGGAATTTTTGCTAATGGAAATGAGGTTATCAAATTCTGTCTTTGATTAGTCATATTCTCATTCAATTGTGTTTTCTTCTCAACCATTTCGAACAAGCAAATTTCTATTCTTTTTGTGCATTCGCTCATTCGACCAGT
Source organism: Datisca glomerata (assembly GCA_003255025.1). NCBI lineage: Eukaryota > Viridiplantae > Streptophyta > Magnoliopsida > Cucurbitales > Datiscaceae > Datisca > Datisca glomerata. The sequence goes on from QANY01008108.1 coordinate 29,366, forward strand.
TTATGTGTGGCTTCCCTTCCAAATTATTCTTGGATTACTGATTTAGGAGTACAGATCATATGACTAGTCACTCTAATTTATATACTTCTTACACTACTTGTTCAGGTAAACAACAATTAAAAATTGTTGATGGCTCTCTATCATCTACTACTGGAAAATGATTTATTCCCATATCAGAAACACTCACTTAAGTCAACTCTACATGTTCCAAATTCTCTTATAACCTCATTTCCATTAGCAAAATTACCAAAGACCTTAATTGTGTTGCTAAGTTTTTCCCTTCTTATTGTGAATTTCAGGATTTGCATATGGGGAAGATGATTGGCAATGGAAATGAAGTTGATTGGCTTTACTATTTCTAGGGTGGACTAACTGGTTTACGTAATCTATCTTATACACACATGAGTTCTTATATTACTTCTAATCAAGAAATTGAGCTTTGGCACAAAAGATTGGGTCACCCTAACTTTCCATATTTGAAAAGATTGTTTCGTACCTTGTTCAAAAATGGGAGTTACCATGATCTTCAACGTGAAATATGTGAGTTATCCAAACATTAGAGGGCTCATTTTCCTACACGTGTATAAAGAGTCACAATCATTTTCTCTTATTCATAGTGACATTTGGGGTCTTGCATGTGTCAATAATTTCTGGGGCTATATGGTTCATTACTTTCATCGATGATCATACTCATGTATGTTGGATCTATTTGCTTAAACAAAAATATGAAGTAGCAAAAGTTCTCAAAAATTTTCATAACATGATTAAGACCCAATTTCAAGTAAACCTTCAAATTCTTCATACTGATAATGAGAGAGCAGTATTATTCCTCTATTCTTCGTTCATATCTAGGATAACGTGGGATTGTACACCACAGCTCTTGCGTGGACATGCCCCAACAAAATGGAACAGTTGAAAGAAAAAATAGACATCTTCTTGAGGTGATTAGAGCTTTAATGTTTACTATGGTGGTTCCTAAAATTTTATGGGTGAATCTATTCTTACCGCTACTTACTTATAAATAAAATTCCATCCAACTTGAGTTATGAGGGTACAAAGAAGAATGATTTTTTCTTTTTCAGAAAAGAATAACAAAAGAATAAGAAAAAAGTATTTAAATCATCGTCTAATTGATTTGATAATCCATGGATCTGTTTTACATTAATTAGAATTCTATAGATATACAGAACTTCAAATTTTCTCGAGCTGCACGAGGAGAAAACTTCTTATACATTTCGGGGGGGGGGGTATTGTTAATCTACATCTATCCCAATGAGCCGTTTATCGAATCGTTGCAATTGATGTTCGATCCCGAATAGAAGGAAGAGATCTTCGTAAAGTGGGTTTTATGACCCGATAAAGAATCAAACCTATTTAAATGTTCCTGCTATTCTATATTTTCTTGAAAAAGGCGCTCAACCTACATGAACTGTTCATGATATTTCAAAGAGGGCAGGGGTTTTTACAGAACTTCACCTTAATCAATAATTGAAATTCAATTAATGAAATACAAAAAAGAGGGTGTGGATGACTTGTCTATAGCTTTGGATAACCTTTTCCCTATTATTTCCCCTCTCTTGTTCTATTTATACTACACTTATTTCTTAGTGCTACTAAAAAATGTCGTCTTCTATAGCAACAAAAAATGATTTTTTTATTGATATAAATTGATCTAAGATGGATAGAAAAAAGATCAATCAAGTGAATAAATGAAATGAAATAATGGGTTCTATAATATAAATAAAATGGGTTCTATAACTAATGGTTTCTATACTCATATAGATGTGTTTTTTGAGGTTCTCCAACTAAAAAATGTTATAAGTGTTATTATCCTCCAACACAAAAAACCTTTGTTTCCATGGATGTTATGTTCTTTAAACACACCCATTTTTACAACAAACTTCTCTTCATGGGGAGAATCAAAAAAATAAATATTCATTTCTGTCTTATGTTCCTTTTAATCTTGAATCAAAAAAATAAAATATTCATGTCTGACCTGTTGATGTTCAAATTATTTAATAATGTACTATTTGATCAATGCAGTATGAATTATTAACGCCATCTATTTTTCAATCATTGTTGTAGCAGGTTAATCGTTAGGCCATTTCAGAATCATTTACTTAGATGGAACTAGATTGTGAAAGAGACATGACTGGTTTATGTTCTGCCGACAAAAATTGCACCTCTTCCTTAGATGAGGCACTCAAACTCATCGTTCATCTCTTAACTATTATTTATTTGAGTTATCTTAGGCACTGATCTTCATCAAGCTGTTAGCAACTTGCCTACATATGTTTTCATGCCTGAAATCAACATGACAAAGCTTCTCTTCATTTTGGGTAAATCCATAATTCTCTGTTAGGTTTTAAATTTCCAAGTTTAGGTTGTTTTTTGTGAAATTATTGAGACTGGTAGCAGAAACACTAGAATTGACTACGATAAATGTCTGGCTTAGCTGATGTATTCAACTTCAAATACATGTACCATGTTTTCCTCATTTTTTCAGTTACTCTTTTTCCTTCTTTTCTCATAAATTCATGAAAAAGATCATGCTTAAAGGTTTGTTTAGATCTAAATGATTGAGTTTTGACATTTCCCCATGATATTGAAGATGTTCAATGAACTTATTATTGGTGTAATGCTTCTACGATATGAATAACTATTACATATAGGTACTGTGAATTGTGGTGATATATAAAAATATTGCAAATATCGTAGTTCAAGCACATGTTAGGCTGTTCACACTAAGCAATAAATTTGTGGATCTTATATTAGTTTGTTAGAATGGTCCAAGTTTTCTTACCAAACCTGTTGGTATACTTTTGATTGAGGTGAAAGGCATTTATTTTGCCTGTTGCTCTTGAATATGGTTAGCTTATATAGGTTGTCCTGCATTTTGTCCCCCATACATGAGTGTAAGAATACTTCTAAAAGATGCATATTTATTCACTAGAAAGCATGGTTAGACACCATCAAACTTTGTTTTAAGTAAATCTTTCCATTTTTTGTTCTAGTTGATTATGAGCGTAGACTTTTTCTTCTTTCCCTTGCTTCTTGTATCCTATTGGCTAGCAATTGAATGGGTTTGAGAGTGCATTTAGTGGAGAAGGTGAATATCAAGGATGGTTTATACTAATATATTCTTATCAAGCACATGATGTTTGGGCATTTATGAATTAATTACGTTACTGGTATAAAGAAGAAAATTTCCATTCACCCTAGCAGACTTACCAGAGAAATTTGGGAATTTAAAAGTGTAGAATTTTCAATAGCATCTAATGTTCACAAATTTGGCTATATTAAAGTTACTTAATGCATTTAGTCTATGTTCAATTTTTCACGTGTAGCTTTTACATTAAGTCTATGTTCAATTGATTATGCTGCTAAAGAATTTAGGAACACCATTTTCATTTAAAAAATTAGCCTTGAATAAGACTACTACTACATGAAATAGTTTGCTTGCTTTTAATGTCCAATATAATCTGTTTGTCTTATATATAGCAAACATGTAAATGTCTTGAGTGGTTTATACTATTCCTTTTGGGAATAGTTTATTTTTTACTTGTTTGCAACATATAACTTTCTGATTCTAAAGCATTTTTTTTATGTTTTACCTTTTTTCAAGAAGTTACTTCTTGAAACTCCCTCCCCTGCTCCATCTTAAACACCTTATTCTTGTACACATACACTTGCCTTCTGTTTGGTTTTGATATAATCATTCTGTTTTAAGGGGTATGATGACCTTGTTCAGGTTGACAACGACACTTCCATATCTCTTGCAAGGATTTCAAGGAAGTTACGTACTATTTATCTATCATGGTGTAGGAATTTGATTGACAAGGTTGTAAGTTTAATTGTTAAAAGCAAACATCTTCATTTCATTTCGTTTTCTCATCGCCTTTTGTGCCTTTTCTTGTTGATTGACCAGTTTGAATATGGTTGGTTGATTGGAAATCATAGTCTCTAATTTTTTTTTCTTTTTTTTTTCCACTCTGGTTCTACTTCTGACTAAAAAAGGAGTTACTATGTTACTTTTCATTCCATTTCTTACATGAAGTTCTTGATCTAGTCTACTAGAAAGATGAAACTTGGTTAGCCCAATTTTATTTTATCACAACATACATTTTTCAGGTAAGATAGTTTGTCAGGTTTTTTACTTGGCATTAGATCATCTTTTGGAGTTATAATTGATGCCTTGTCAAGAAATTTGCTAATCCTTTTTGTTTGTAACTTTACTGTATCATTAATAGTATTGTATAACTTCTGTAATTTGAATTATAGTAATAGTTGGCTATTATTCATTTAGAGTTATAAAGACCAAGTATTGTTGCTTTTAGTAAACTATTTTATGTGCAAGTATTATGATTCATATTCATTGCAGAGCTTTGAAATATATAATTGGAGTAGAATTTAGATTGTCTATGGACTTTTAAAAAAGTTTAAGCATAGAATTTAGCAATTTAGATTGTTTATAGAATTTAGATTTTAGCATGTAGTTCACTCCTTGTGCATTAGTTGATGAAAGTACTCAAGCTGATTTACATTCAGTGATAAAATATTCAAAATTCGGTCTTAATGGCTTTTTTCCCATGGGGTTAAACTTGCAACTGCTTATGTTGTTTTTTAGCTTTTTAATTACTTTTAATATATATTATCTCCTACCATTTCCTAGATACATGGACCACATCCAATGCAATTTTCTCAGACGTTGGGCAACCATCAATTTCAAGGAAGGCAGTTGCCTTCTCAAGTCCAGCACGATATTGGTCAAAGCTAATTCAACCAAGGAAATCAAATGAGTTGTCAGTATTGTCAGTTCTCTAGCACTACAAATAGTGCTCTATTTAATGTTGCTCATGCAACACATAACTCTTAAATGGTTAGTCCATTATATCATTCGGTTTGCAATTATTTCCTATCCTTGGGTAGATTGTGTGAAACACGAAGGGGGATGTGTGAGATGAACAAAGATGTAGAATCTAGAGGGAGTTGGTTTATCTTATTTTCTCCTTCTTTGAAATATTTTCAGCTCAATTCTTCATCAAGACAGACATGCTAATTTTGTTTTGTTTGACCTTTCAGATTCTAAATATTTCAGCTATAATGCCATCACAACCACTCATGCCAAGAATGTAGGGTTTTTCCACATGTAGTATCAAGATTAGTTCTCTAATAGTTTACTGTTGTTGAGGGAATGAGAGAGGGCTTTATAAGTTGTACTAAGTTTGCAACGTGTTTCCAATTAGTTGGGACCGTTAAGAAAGGAAGTTAACTTATGAAATATAGCTCCCATATTATGTCACGAAAATGCTAGATTTATTGCATTTATTCCAATTAAATGATTGAAGCACAAAGTACCAAAGTGAAAGATAGAAAGCATTGATGATTTCTAATTCAAAGTGGATGTTTAATTAAGCGATCTCCTTTATATGCCAACTGAGTTGTTGGATCTTCCTATTATTAACCATATTTGTTTCTGGTTTTGAATTTTATATCTATACCACTAAAACAATTCAGGGTTTGTATCATGTTGACGCACAACGTATCTTACTATGCCCAGGTATGTTGAATTAGAGGAGGTACTTTCTCAAGGAGCTTATATGATTTGGTATTATGTTTGATCTGGACCATTTTCCGATTAACTAATGCACAAGGAGTGAACTACATGCTAAAATCCAAACTTCGGTAGTTGATTTAGTATCAAATATCCTAACGGTTCGATCCTATTACATGGTATGTATTTTTCAATGTAATCCTTATACTTCCATGCAATTCATATTTAATCTATTTTCTTTTTCTTCTTTTTGGGGAGAGGGAATGGATGGATTTGAAAGGCTTGGTGTTGCTATGAACCTTCTATGTCACTTAAGCATTGTTATGGTCTTATAAGACATTGTTTAGATAAACTTGGCTGCTTTTTGAACGTTGCATTTTGAGACAGAAGTTAATAAACTTGGTTTACAGTTAAATGTTAGAATTTGGTTGCTCTTCACCAATGACTATACTATATCATGGAATGTTGTAAGTCTGCCAATAATTCTTAACTTCCTTATCTAGTAACTCATTTCTTAGTTGTTGATCATATAGATTGTACTATTTAGAATATGAGGTTTGCTCCTTCATCTGAATGGATCATCAATGCTTTAGTACAATACATTGACCTTGTCCTGAAACATCACCAATGCAGTTACCTGCGCCACCACCTCATCACCCAGAAAAACCACTAAATGGACCTCCTAGGGTACCTCCACCTTCAGTACCTAGATGTGAATTTATACTAGATTTTAAATTTTTTGGATAAATTACTTTTGCTTGCTCTATGTAGAAATCAATATGTAATTATCATTTTGAGATGTGATTTCTAGTAGACAATTAGTATGTAATAATTTTGACTAATTAAATAAAATGATATGTGATTTTTTATTTCGTGATATTTTCTGAAAAGTTATTTATTTTTTATATTGTACAATTGTAAATATAAGTAAAAAAAAGTTACAAAAAGTTTTTAATAACATTAACAAAACAATAATTAATGAAAAATAAGACCTACGATAGCATTTATAAAACAATGTAAAAGACCTACTATATCATTTATAAAACACTATGAAATGCTTTTTTATAGAGTTTTTAAAATGCTATGAAAGCTTTTTTAGCGTTTTTAAAAGCTATGAAAGACGTTTGATAGCGTTTAAAAAATGCTATAATAAGCTTTTGATAGCGTTTAAAAAACGCTATCGTAGGCTTTTTTTTTATAACATTTAAAAACGCTATCATAGGTAGCAGACTTTTAATAACGTCGGTATACATAGCGCTTTCGGAAACACTATCAAAACCCTATGATAGCGTTTTTTTGCGGCTATCGTAGCCTTTTTTTGTTGTAGTGCTTACACTTTGAGCAATTTGATGTGAAGAATGCATTCTTACATGGTGATTTAGAAGTGGAAGTATACATGGAGTTGTCTTGTGGTTTTGATGATGTGTTCGGGCGAAAGAAATTGTACAGATTAAAGAAGTCATTATATGGACTAAAACAGTCACCCAGAGCATGGTTTGAGAAGTTCACCAACGCAATTCATCATTTTGAGTACACTTAAAGCCAAATTGATCATACCTTCTTCCTTAAGCACTCGAAAGGTGTGGAAATGATTGCCTTGATTATTTATGTAGATGATATCATTGTTACCGGTAATGATGTTGATGAGATTATAAACCTTAAAGGAATGCTTTCCAAGGAGTTTAAAATCAATGAGTTAGGGAAGTTGAAGTATTTTCTGGGTATTGAGGTTGCTAGATCTAATAACTGAATATTTCTCTCACAAAGAAAGTATATCTTAGGAATACTCAAGGAAACAAGTATGTTGGGATGCAAACCGAGTGATACTCCAATTTATCTAAAACATAACTTGGGAGCTAGTGTTGAGAGTGTTATGATTGATAAAGGGCGATACCAGATTGGTTGGCAAGCTAATATATTTATCTCATACTAGACCAAATAATGCTTTTTCTATAAGTGTGGTCAGTCAGTATATGCACTCTCCTTGTGAAACCCATATGGAGGCAACTTTGAAGATTCTACGATACTTGAAAGGAATACCAGTGAAGGAGTTATTTTTCTCAAAGAACCATCTTCTTCAAGTTGAAGCTTATACAAATGTTGATTGGGAATGATCAATAAAAGACTGAAGGTCAACATCAGAATATTGTACATTTGTTGGGGGAAATCTAGTTACTTAGAGAAGTAAGAAACACCTAGTGGTGGCTAGATCTAGTGTCGAGGCTGAATTCAAAGTGATGGCACAAGGAATACATGAAGTGTTATGGTTGAAGAAATTGCTACAAGAACTATAAGTTGCCAGGTCATAAATAGTAAAGTTGTATTGTGATAACAAAGCTGCTATCAACACTACAAATAATCTTGTTCAGCACCATGAAACTAAGCATGTTGAGATTGACAAGCATTTTATCAAGGAGAATATTGAGGTCATGTTAGTATTCCATTTGTCACTAGAGGAAATCAATTGGCAAATGTTCTTACCAAGGGTTGCCCAGATCTATGTTTATTTTGTGTCTTAGCAAGCTGGAAATGATTGATATCCATAAACTAACTTGAGGGAGAGCATGGAAAAATTGCATAATTGGCAGGCATATTAACAGTAAACTACTAGGCTTGATTGACCTTAATTATCTCTTATTTGTAGGAGTAATTATAGCTTAGTTGTAGGAGTAATTATTCCTAAATTGTAGGAGATAATTATCTAATCTTGTGTGTGTGTGTGTATTTCAATTGTATGTTTTTTATAGGCTAAAATGTAAAACACACCCCTGGAATTTGACCAAAATATAAACTATGCTGCTACACTTTTTTTCATATTTTTATACCCCTGTACTTTGACCAAACTGCTAAATATACCCCTCATTGACGTTTTTTGGTTAAATCTAACGAAAGTTTACTCTATTTTTTGTCATCCTCTTTCCCGCCAAAGACTCCATTATTTCCCTTGATTCCCGTTTTCCCTCCATTTACATACACTATCTTACCCCAATAAATAACTCTCTTATTTCCTTTATTTTTAAACCCTCACTTCACTTTCATCGAATTTTTTAATTTTAGACAGCAATTTTTTAAAGGTATTAACAGCCATTTTTTCTAGAAAAAAATTCTATAGATGCCATAAGAGAGTGAAGTAATAAAATATGGTAGCCAAAAGTTGCTTTTCTTTAGTATGCACCAATCCAGATCTGTATAATAGAGAAACATTGTTTTTCTTTCATCAATAGTTGGTGTCTATAGTATGCACCAATCCAGATCCAGACAAACCAAAATTCTTACAAATTCAGAAAAAATCACAAAAATTCTACAACGTGAATGCTTATCTTTGGGTTTTCTCTTAGACCATAATTCTGACTTTTTTCCCTAGCTTTAGCTTCTGAGGAAGAATATGAAGATGGGAATGAAGCTAACTCAGCTGCCTCGGCACTCTCCATTTGGGTACTTGAAGGAAATTCGACTGGTTTTAGAGGAATTGGAAGATTCACCATATGAGATCTCATGTGACCTCCTAAAGCTCTACCATTTAAGAAGCTTCGGATATAGAGCTTGCACTTGTATTTATTTTTCTCCATTGCTGTACCCAAATGATGACCAAAACTAAATCAATCCCTGATAGCCATTCCCTCTATTGTGAAAACACAACTACAAAAACACAGAGATGAACACAAAATTAACCAAGAAGACATACCCGAAAGAATAATCAACAAATTAGGGAGATTTTGACCTCTTTGACCCTCAAATTTGGGCAAAAAATCGAAACACTAGCCCTCCCTTCCTTCTATCGTGATGAGTTTCCCCCTTCCCTGCATAAAACTAAAACTAAAATTCATTTTACTTAACTTCTATTGACGGAAGTTTGGCACGTGCGTGGCACGTGCCTTTTATGATTATTTTTTACGGAAGCGTGACAAGTGTAGGTGTATAATTTACATTTTATTCAAAGTACACGAGTGTGTTTTGCATTTTAGCCTTATATATATATATATATATATATATATATCAATTAAATGAATAGATTTCTACACATTTCCTCAAGATTGCCTTAAGAAGTTTTAACTTTTAAACATAAATCCTCGAACCACTGCCTACAATAGATGTTAACTAAACTGAACGAATCGAGTCAAAGAGAGAGGGATGAGAAACACACATACTCTAAAATCGAAAAGTTGAGACCTCGATGAAATGCCACTAGAGTAAGAAACCAGTCATGGATGATAATCAGAGTGCAATCTCAGTAATGTAATGCAAGAGACATGAGATCAAGTATCATGAAAAAAATTAAAGCAAAGCCAAGCGAGAAGAACCATGCCATGGTCACCCTAGCCTACTCGAGTATAGAAAACCCCTTTCGTTTCAATATCCACAAGATTACAAACACTCAAAGTAGCTATAAAGTCTTATAAGGAACTAGGCGTGATATTACCAGTAGTTTCCTGAACTCTCAGACCCTAAAGATCCATAACTTAGGAATTGCACTAGCATCAAAACAAATGTAATGCAACCCAAGTGAGCACCAAAAACTAGAAACAATCGAATCAAAATCCCACAAGCCTCAACAATGCAAACAAAATCTAACTTATGATAGAAATAAAACTTTTTCAAAGCTCGTTGGGTATCACAATTTACAACACCTCTATCATTATAATAAAGGACAATAATTTAGATGTCAATTTAACTTCAACAGCCATGGTCTTGGGTGAATTGGCAATGATGACAACATTTTAATTATTTTTTTTACCATTTTTAGCAGTAAGACATTCAAATCAGAGCTTTCTATGTTATCGTCAAAAGATATTGTCCCTTGAACATCAATATGAGAAAAATGTGACTTAGTGTCCTCACTATCAAACTCTAAGTGAGTTGTATCTTGAAAGAGAGGATCTGGGCCTTCAATTTGTGGAAGTCTCATATGGGCAACAACATGATCATCTAATCCATCTACATTATTAGGGTCAACCTACAACGGTACAATTGAAGCATATAAAGAATCACCTATAGGAGTTAACTGGGTGTCCATGTTTGCATCATCATTAACGGACATCTTCAAAATGAAAAGGTTAATCAGCCTAGTTGAACTAGAAGAGGCAATCAGCTCAAGAATAGGATGAGCAACCAATTTTGCAGTTTTTCAATCATGATTTCATTGTCATTGGCACCGAGTGTTGTTGTAATGTTATCTAATATAGTAGCATCTCTTGATTTATCTTTCGGTTAGTATTCTTGAACCATTTTGGATTTACCTCTATCAAGATTTTATCTTAAGCCTCATTGGTTACATCAACAGACTATGGAACAGTGTGATGACAGGATGCGGCCAGATGTTCGATAGAGCAGCAAGCATAACAAAAATTTGTAACATTCTCAAATTAAAGAGTTGAAAAAAGACTATCATCACCAACTTGTATCATGAAGGATTCTGTCATTGGCTTAGAGAGGTCAACGTCAATCAATGATTGAGTAAAATGACTATAGTTTTCCTTAAGTGTAGTTCTATCAAATTTAAGTGGGACAACAGTCCCACATGACATATTAGAGAGAATCTGAGGGTTCTAAAAATTTCAAAGCTTTTCTAGCTTAGAATTCTTTTATTTTCTTCGCATACCCAAAATTAACCCCATATATTTCTATTATTGCAAAAGCTACGCCATTTTTATCTGCAAGAGGTGAGAAGTAGAGCAATTGTTGTCATGCTGTGAAGAAGATGAACTAGAATGGGGACGCCATCGTTGTTGATCATAGTCAAAGTAACAATTTTGATGATGAGAAATAATACGTGGACTAATATTTTAATAAGTGTGTATATCCTAAATAAAGTGAACATAATGTTGAAAACACTTAATTGCATGTGTTTATGCAAAAAGAATAAATGGCAATCGAAACCGTAAATGGCGAGACACTCACAACATATTACGAATGAGACGAAACATATCAAACGAACTTCAAATGGTGTAAATCAAAGTTGGCTGAACTCAGATTGCTTAAAAAATTTCAGAACTGGACTGAACCACTCATGAACCAGAATGTAGAAGATTGAACTAGACAGAATTGTGTGCAAATATCATGGTCTGGTTCACCCCTAGTTCGGCGTTCAAACCGGCTCAATTTTAGAGGTCAATCCGGTGATACCAGTCGGCAATCGGTGCATCGATTTGAAACTGGTCAGACCGGTTCCCTGACTGATGCGACCAATTTACATAAAAGACAATTACTTGCCTAATTATGCAAACAGGTCAGACCGGTGGAGAAACCGATGTGACCAGTTTGTCCATAAGGAAAACCTCCTTAATTCTTTCATGCTCTTCAACCGGTCTGACCAGTTTTAATAGTGATTTTCAACACTATATATACCCACACCATTCTTAATTTCAACACACCTCTCCATTTCTCTACACTCCTCTCCAACGAAGTTGTGTATTGTTTAATATTTTGAGTGGCTTGTATTTTACTATTTTGAGCAAAAATTTAGGATATTTTCTTGAGAGAAGATAGTACAAATTGTGAGTGAAAATTTGAGAAATCTAGAGAGTGGAAAATTTTGTAAGAGATTCAAAGATCTCGACCGAGCTGCATTGTCAATGTCTGATTGGCACCATAAGCTAATAGGGGATGTAAGGATTTGGTATTCACCATTTAGAATATCATTTGGGAAAAATCTTCAAAGGGGGATCCTTTGCTGACTTTAATGTTGACCACCTTGTCTCGCAGTGGCATTTCCCCAGAGAGAGAGAGTTTCCTGGTTTCCTTCGCCGTCTTTGATGACTACCACCTTTTGTGTTTTCTTGATTATGGTTTTTACATAATGTACCAATTTCACATGATTTTCTTATTATTAGGTTCATCATTGCCTTATTCCCATTATGGTATCTTTAAAGATTTTGTGTCCTCAAAGAAGCGATATTTATCCATTGTCCAAAATCCCGATGATGCTGCTGAGAGCGGGCTTTTATTAAGTGGGCATGATCATGTACTTGGTAGGTTTTGTAGATCATGGTTACCACTGGATATATCCAACAACCTGTCAGAATGGTCAGTTGGTCATTTTTCTATCCCTAGCTCCTCCACCCGACGTTGGTTCCTTCAGTCATCGTTTCACAGGAAACCTTTTAATCTTGATGCTGAGCTGACACTCGGTTGATGTATAATTTCTGGTGAAACATGATGGGTATAGTTCTTCAAGGTGAATGAGGAATTCACCTATATTCCATAATATTGGGAATTGCTTAAGGATGTGCTTTCCCATTGTGAGAATGATTTACATAATGCACGTATATTTCAAGCAGTTGTTGCGTACTTCTACACATATGATCGCACTAACAATATTCTTCAAGCTTTTTTGACGCTTGGTGTCCACGTAGTAACACACTCCATACTTTTTTTAGGGAGATGTCCATTTCACTTTGGGATTTATTTCAGTTTGGCGGTCTTCCTATCAGTGGAAAATTCTATGATGAAGTTATTCTTTGTTCCAACAAACTTCTTTCACCTAACAAAGTATTTCCTCCAAGGTGTTGTGAGCATATATTCACTGCATATTATCTTTTGCATACTATAAAGAATGATCAACCACAAGTAACTGTTGACAAGTGAATATCTTTTACGTTTAGAGGGGAACTAAGGTATGTAAAACCTCATGCTCGAAAGTCCAAAAAATCTTCTCACCCTCGATCTACCCATAATCCTACAGGTGTGTTGAGAAGTATGAAAAATTGGTCTGAAGCTAACAAAAAACCATTTGTGACATTGGGTTGAAGAAGGATTGAGAGTACAAACGTATCTAGCTGTGTTTATTTCTTGTCGGCTTTGTGTATTTTCTCTTCTGCAAGGGGATCCAAATTTTATCCATCCTACTACTTTCAAGGTTGCTAGTTTAATGGCGATAGGAGAATAATTTAGTCTTGCAGTGCCATTTTTAACCAACAACTATCGTGGATTGAAACAAATCGATCGCGCTCCTTGTCTAGTTAGTCGATCCGATGCTTGTTTCCCATACATTATGTCTATGGTTGGATGGAACATTACTTTCAAACATATTATAAAACTCTTCTTGATGATGTTGGCCCATCAATTAGTGCATAGTCTGGAGAGGGATGTGCTATTTATTTTGATGAGCGTGAAGAGCGAGAGCTAATACATGGAGCTAGACACATAAATTGGCATGCGAACTTATATGTCAAGTATAGACATACACAATTGGTTAATGATGGTACCCATTCACGTTCACAACTAGCATACTTTATCAGCATTCAGTCATGTTATTTTTCGATGCGTCGTGATGATATCTTCCTTGTGGAGTCCTACAGTCCTTATAGGTTTGGTAGACAATTCAACCTTTATCAAGATATCCTTAATGATTTTTTGAGAGACATACGATCGACCTCATTGGACGATGTCTTGAAGTTTTGATGTATTTGTACTTAAACACCAACAATGTCAAAGGTCTTCTTTCTAGCACGTGTCCTTGATACTCGTGATTGGGCTACGACGAGATATAAAACTTGGTGGTCTAAGAAACATATCACATATTTATCAGATGGCCTGGATAGCTTAGAGTCGAGTACATCTGATGCACCATCTAAGCCCAAAAGAACCAAGAATGCCCGTGATGAAAATAATTTTGGTGGCAAGGATCTTCGTTTACTTGAAGTGGAAGTTGTACATCAAGTGGCTCTAGCTCCGTTAAAAGTTGACACTGTTCCATCTAATTCAAATGGTAAGAAAAAGATGATGAATTTCATTGTCTTTCTTTCCTCCTTTTTTAATTACTTATTTACTATTATTATTATTATTATTATTATTATTATTATTATTATTATTATTATTATTATTATTATTATTATTATTATTATTTCTCTAGGAGAGCCCCTTTCCGATGCTGGAAGTTACAGTAATGAAAAACGACATTGGTAGTGACATAGAAGAACCAAGCCAACCAATTCCACAATGAAGAATTTTTTTGAAAACGTACCAAGTGCTTCCGTTTTTCCTGAACATGTTGATACTTTGGTAATCATTCTTTTTTTACGTCTTTTAATAAGCCATTAATGACCTTTTCATCTTCTACATCATCATCATTTTTTAAGTTAGGAGACTTGGCACTACAACAGGAGATTGGTGAAAATGTAGTTCTGGCACTCATCCATGTCTCTGTCGTCAGCCCTAATCCTTTTGACCACACCACCAAGGAAGTCGAAAGTCACCACATTCCTACTGTTGTTGATATTAACCTCAAGAAGCTTGTGACTCGTCCTAAAGCATATGAGTTTTATGCCGATAATGTGATCGCGGCCCTTCATCGCCAAACAACTATAGCGAGTGGGAGAGTATTCATCAGAAGATCATACGTACACCATTTACTAAAGTTTCTTATCTTGAGGTCGAGGCGTTGAACATTTTTTACGCTATATCGGAAACTAATACCATGGACATATTAGGCCACTTCAAAAGTTGGTTGGTTGCTATTTTCAATAGGCCATGAAATATAATAGCTTGCGGTCCTCTTTTGCTTCTACGCTGACTTATGAGTTTAAGGACCAACAAATGACCAATCTTAAAACCCATCTTGATGATTTGCTAAAAGTCGATAGAGAAGCTTCACATGATGGTAGTTCTTTGTGCTCTAAGTTATAGGATATCAATTTGAAGATCAAGAACTTGGAAAGGGAGTTGGCAGAATTAATAACAATGAGTAAAGAGGTCACTGGTATGTATCTCAACGTTCACGGCTTATTTCCATAGGTTTACTTCAGGACAAGCCATGACCTGTGAGTAGGATACATGTTTATCATGATCCTTATCTGAGACTGATGTTAAGGAATCTCCATAAGACATGTACCTGTCAGGTTGTCTCATAACCCTCTCACTACGTCGAGGCTCCATAGGCTCTTGCCCCAGCTGTAGTTCTTCTATTATTGAATCAAAACACTTCCTGATTGGGGAGTCATTGTCCTCCCACTTAATAATTCCTCAAGCATAAGAGTGTATCTTGGCTTCACACTTCTTATATAGTATTCTTTAAGAAAATGTGCATTCATGCTTATGAATGTTTTCTTGTCAGTTAGACTATCAAAGACATACCCCTTAATTCATTTGGGATATCCGATAAACATGCATAATTCTGATCGATTAGCCAACTTGCCTATCTTATGTTTCAGAACATGTGCTGGGCACCCCATATTCTAAAGTGGTTAACGGATGACTTTCATCAATTCCATCTTTGATGAAACTTTGTTCAGAACGTATGTTGTTGTTTCGAAGGCATATCTCCAGAAGGAATCTGGGAGGGATGAGTAACTCATCATGGATCTAACCATATCCATCATAGTTTAAATCATTCTCTCCGACACACCATTCTGTTCTGGAGTGCTAGGTGCTGTAAGTTGAGAAATAATACCTTATTCCTAAAGAAAGTCTTCGAACTCTCCTAACAAGTACTCTCCACCACGATAAGATCTTAGCGTTTTATTTTATTTTCGTCATTGCTTGTAGACCATAGCCTTGTAGTCTTTGAACTTTTCAAAGGTTTTAGACTTTTGGTGCATTAGATAAACATGTCCAAAATATGAGTAGTCGTCATTGAATGTTACAAAGTATTAGTAACCTCTTCTTGCTTGGATATTTAATTTCCCGCATACACCACTATGTACGAGTTCGAGGCATTGAATGACTCTTTCACCCTTTGCTGAAAAGGGTATCTTGGTCATTTTTCCTTCTATATAGGATTCAAATGTGTGTAGTGATTCCATACTTCAAGTTTTCAATGGATCATCCTTTGCAAGTCTTTTAATCTTGTCCAGGCTAATCTAACCAAGACGTAAATGTAACAAATAGATTAGATCAGTTGAGTCAGACTACCCTGCCTGTACCATAACCACTCATTATCCCTTACCAACCACCTTCCGTCTACAATCTTGATAAAGTCCCTTGGAATTAAGAAAAAAGATACGGAGAAGAGAGAAAGGGAAGATTGTGAGAAGATTGGAAACAACCTGAGAACAGATGGAGATAAAGATAAGGACAAAGAGAAAGAGAAAGGAAAATACATTTATAAATCAGTATTTACTTCATTGTTATATATCATTGGAACTATTGGTTTTACGTAAAATAATTTATTTATCAAACATGCAGTAGTAATTATGCAGTCATTTCTAAAATTACAAATATATTTATCAATGAAATTCAAACTGAATCCTTGCTCAATTAAACTAGCTATTAAAATAAGGTTCTTCCTAAAAACTGGGATATTATAAACATCACGTAAAATCATAAAACTGTTATCAAATGATAATTTAATAGTTCTCATAGATATGGCCGATACTAGTGCTCTATTATCCCAACGGAAGTTGAACTAGCCCTCGTCAAGCCTTTTGATTTTGAGTTCTGCTTCTTAGCTTTCTTCAGACCTCTTTTGTGTTTCCTTTTGGCGTCATAGGTGGAAGGCTTACTTTCAATAAAATTTTCCTCTCCAGTCTTCCTCTTGCCCTTCAGAAACAGGGTCTCAGCAGCTTACAATTCCTTCATCATCTCAAGAAGTGAGTACCTTAACTTATTCATCGAATAATAAAGTTTGAAGTTCTCAAAAGTGTCAGGCAGAGTCTCAAGGATCATATCAACTTATGTCTCGCCATCTACCTCAACACCCATTATCTCCATCTCATTCAGATAATTAATTATCAGCATCATATTTTCTCTGACAAGAGTTCTAGGTTTCATCCTGCAATTCATGAAGTTTCACACAACTGCTTGTTTGGCTTGACAACTCTGATCTTTGAACATTTTGGTGATGTTCAAAATCATATTACTGGCAGTTTCCATGTTGTGATACTGTTGTTGCAATACATTTCCAACAGAAGCCAAGATGTAACACCTGACGATCTAATCAAAACCCAAGCAAGAAGCATAAACATCAATTTTCTCTTGCTTCAATTCAACAATGGGCTCAAGGGGATAATGGGTGGTGAGCACGAACTTGTGCTATTCTACCGTCAGCACGATATCAAGATTGTATTTCCAATCCACGTAATTTTCACCAGTAAGTTTATTTACAATCTACGTAATTTTCACCAGTAAGTTTATTTACATTTAAGATAATTGAGAGTGGAGATAGCGATATGATTACTGAATAAAATAAATAAAGTGGTGTAAATAAATAATCATTTAGAAAAGTGTGATGCATGATGCAAATACTCTAATAAAAACTATTTCTTCCATGATGTTACGATTAACAACAATAGCTTATCTCATCTAAGGACAAGACCCAAGCTACCTCCTATCGTATCAAGACTCATCTCGTTTGGTTAACGTTTCTCAAGATGTTACTACATCTAGCTTAGCCAATCACCAATAATTTTGGTCACCTTATCCCCATTGACTAGCCCATATGAGGGATTCCAATGTGCTTCGCTCTAAGTGTTTAACCAACGTATCAGCTTTAAATGTTACCATGAACTAGCAGTCCGTCTAGGAACGGTTCTGCCTCACCACTTCCTTTACAAGCTTAAGCTTCCTCAGCAACTCGATGACTCAAAGCGATAATATTCTCAAGTTTCTCTCATTGAAGAGAGGACCGCTAGGGCGACTTTAAACTATTTCTCGTGCCACGATCAAGTTTGCGTTGGAGACCTTGAGAACATTTCAACGTAAACGGCCCTCTCGCTTAGTTTTTGAAAAATAGATTTTCGTTGTTTTTTCAAAAATTATAACTCTTATTAATTTTGAAAAAACAAATTTTGAAAATTATAAACTTTTATAATGATGCATGTACAATGATACATGTACATGCATCAAAGAATAATAAATAAATTATAACTTTTATAAAATTCGCATTGTATTTAAAATTTATAACTCATTATAAATTAAACTACAATGATGCATGTACATGTCACATGACATTTTGATATTGACAGATCCTTAGTTCTATATTGCATGTTATATGATGATACAAATTTAATAATAAATCATCCATTTAAAATTAACATTTCTATTGGCTCATTTCTAATTAAAACCCATAAAAGAATAATAAATAAATTAAAACTAATTTATAAAATAGTCTTCATGACATCAGTAATTTGCACCTTCTCCTTCAGAAAATCCCACCACTTTGTAACTCTTTACAACAACCCAGTCCCATTTTAAAAATCAATTTTCAATTTTCAATTAAATTTTCCAACAATTTTACTTTGATAAATCAATTCCAAGTAAATAAAACAATTGATGTCATTTTTAGAAAAAATTATAAAATAAATTTCAATTAATTAGTGTTGAAAAGTTACCGAATTAAATAAAAATAATTTTCAGAGATTTGATTGGCCAAAACCCTAAGGTTTCCTAAACCCAAAAGTTTTTAAAAGCTTAAGGTTTCACAAACCCTAAAGATTCTAAAACCCAATGGTTTCCGAAATCCATAGGTTTCCGAAACCCTTAGGTTTCCAAAACCCAAAAGTTTCCAAAACCCTAATGGTTTCCTAAATCCATAGGTTTCCAAAATCTAAAAGTTTCCAAAACTCTAATGGTTTTCTAAATCCATAGGTTTACAAAACCCTTAGGTTTCCAAAACCTAATTAGGTAACCAACTGTACAGGGCATGGCGGAAGGAAGCAGGAGGCGGTGGCACAGTTTTGCGTGACGGCAACAGCAGCAGTGGCGACAAGAACAATGGCAATATTCGATGGTGACTTTTCAACGTGACGATGGATTACATGGAATTTAAAAATACAACTTTTGCAAGAAATATAAATTATATAAAATCTCATGCCTCAAATTTGGAGTACGACAATTCTAAAATTGAAAAATAAAACACCTAGAGCCAATAGATCGGGATCCATTCATAAAACACATTCAAAAGAATTTTGAATCTACCATACAAAAATATGACAATTTGCAACATCCAACGATAGATACGTTTAATCACAAAATGTGCATAATCAAGAAATCAAGGTTATGATACCAATTGTTGGATCAGAATTAAAAATTTGATGAAAAATCATTGAACCACGAACGGTTCATAAGCAGTATATAAATTTTTTTTACATCAACCAATTTAATCATATTAAATATTAAAACCATAAATCCGATTATGCATACGAAGTTAAACGTACTCAAAAGAAGTAGACACGATATATACCTTTTTGTTGTATTAGAGACCTTCTAAATTGGTGGAATACTTATTAAATGCCTCGCATTCTTCGGTCTTCATCTAAGAACTTCAATTAGTCTTCGCACCAACAACCACTCATTGGATTCATAATCATATCTCGCAAAGACGTCGTTAGAAACTAAGTGTGGGATCTCAAAACAACTGAGGAAGAAATTTCTTCCTCTATTAATTCGGCGATAACTATATGAGAGAGAGAGAGAGAAACCTTTTTCTGCTCCTGTGTGATTAGGGTTGGTCAACACACTTAGGGAGACAACTCTAATGCCGTCCCTTATATAATAATTTTAAAATTTTCACATTTATCCCATATACATGTAATTTCTGAAATTTACCCCCATCATCTAAATTGCATATCTCATTAGAGTCAATAATATGTCCAAATTCATTAACTGAAAATTGATAAATTTAAATTGATTTCCATCAATTAATTAATTAATTTATCTTATTTACTAATTATCTAATAATTAAAAAATAATAAATTAATTAATTTGAACATCAATTAATTATTTTTCACTAATTAAGTGACAACACTCATCACATACGGGTTCAGGAAATATACGTGGGCTCAAAAGACATTTTGGTCAAACTGATATTGTTTTTTCTATTCTTGTCCTCATGAGCTACTCCTGAAACTGAATGGACTCACATGAATAAAGATATAGGATTCAAATATCCGACGAATTTATCTCTATAAATTCATGACCTATTTAATCCTGACATTATACGATTCCATTATAAGTTCAATGCCGAATCCAAGAAGAATAACTAAATACTCATAAATAATTATTACACCCTACTTTATGGACGTAATTCCAACAGATAGGTTTGCAAATAGCGAGCATTAAGTCAACCACCCGAAATGATCTTGGTCATAATTTTTTGTTGAAAGCCTTAGACATCCGAGCTTGGTAGCATTCAAGGCGTTGTTATGCTTCGAGTCTCTTTCCATCAAGTGACTCTAACTCTTCTAAATGTTGCCTCACATTTTCTTCTTCAGTCATTCCTTCCTGAATGGCAATTCAAAGTGATGGGATATGTCGTTCGAGTAGTAAAATGACTTCCACACCGTAGACCAAAGAATATGGTGTTCAAAAGGTGGTTTGATATGCCTAGAGAGCTTCATCGACTTTCCCATGCCAATCTCACTTTGTTTTAGACACCACTTTTTTCAAAGGATTATAAAGTGTTTTGTTTAATGCCTCTGCAAGCCCATTTGCTGGTGTGTTATACATAAAGACTTATACTGCTTGAAATCAAACTTCTCGCAAAGCGTATCCATGAGGTTATTAAAGAGCTGCTTTCTATTATCGGTGATGATGTATCGGGCACATCGTAACGGTAAATGATATGTGTTCTAACAAAATTAACATCTTCTTTCTTGGCTTCCCTTAGAGGTACGGCTTCTGCCCATTTTGAGAAGTAATCTGTTCGAGCAAGTAAGTAAGAATGCCCCCTTGATGACTTTGGATTCAAAGGGCCAACGAGATCAAGTCCCCACCTCTCAAATGCCCAAGACACTACTGTTGGATGTTTCTGGCGGTTGGTGGATGGAGTTGGCATGAAATTGGCAAGCCACATTTCTTGGCATAATTCATCGAGTCTCATACCATTGTTGGCCAGTAATATCCCAATCTTTATATCCTAAAATGAAGTTTTGGTCCAGATTGATGAGCTCACAAACACCAGAGTGAACTTCTTCTAATACATGGTGAGCTTCTTCTTGTCCTAAGCATCAAAGAAAGAGTCCATTAAATGAACGTCGGTATAGATTGTCTTTAAAGAAAATGAATCGTACTGCTCGCCTGCGTATTTCAACTTTATGATGCAGCTCCTTGGGTAATTTTTCATGTTGTAAATACTCAATGATCAGTTGACGCCAATCCTCTTCTTCAATTACGCAAACTGAAATTATATTAGACTATTCTTGGTTGTCGTCAATTGATGGGATCACACATTTCTGGCATACTGGCACATTGACAGTTTCTTCACCCAATATTGATAAAGTTGTAGCCAAGTTAGCTAACGTATCAGCTTGATGATTTACTGCTCTTGGGACATGTTCAAGCGTAATACTTTTAAATTTCTCCATTAGTCGTTTTGTATACTTAAGCATGGAATTAAATCATCTTTTTGCACATCATAATGCATCCTCAATTGATTTATAATCAGTTTTGAATCACCATACACTTCAAATTTGTCAACCCCAATTTCTAGAGCCATCTCAAGGCTAATTGTTAACACCTGATATTTAGTCACATTGTAGAGCACAATTCACTTAATACAAAACTATATGGTAAGATCTGCCTCATCGGCGTGATGAAAATTACCCCATCTCGGACTCCATCTTATCTTGTTGCGCCATCAAAGAACATTATCCAATGAGTGCAAGTCTCGACATAAAATACTTCTTCATCAGGAAGGTCTTCTGACAGTTTCCATTCTAACGGTACTAGGTGATCTACTAAGAAGTCTGCCAATGCTTCTCCCTTTACTGCCTTTTGAGGTACGTAAATGATGCCAAAATTGTTGAAGTAATACAACCCACTTTGCTAGTCGTACAGAGATCACTATCCTAGAAAGAACATATTTAATGGGATCAGCCTTGGCTTTCAACTGTATAGTGAACGCTTGCATGTAATACCTTAACTTATCAGTGGCGAAGAAGGGAGTGAGACAAGTCTTCTTAATGGGCGAGTAGTTCAACTCAACTATATTTAGGGTTCGACTAAGGTAGTACAATGCCTTTTCTTTTTCTTCCGCATTTTTTGTGCTAGAAGAGCTCCTAGAGATTTGTTTGCGCGACAATGTTCAATACAAGCACCTTGCCCCGTATTCGAGCTCCCAAATAGGAGGGTGAAGAAAGTACTTCTTGATGCTTTCAAAAGCTTTTCTACATGCTTCATCCCATTCAAAGTGGGTGTCTTTCATCATCAGATGATTGAATGGTTGACATCGTCCTGTAAAATTTGATATGAATCTTCGAATGTAGGAAAGACGTCCCTGAAGACTTATAAGTTCCTTTAGATTTTGTGGCTCAAACATTTTCTAGATCACATCTATCTTTGACTGGTTTATGTCTTACCATAAAGCCAAGAAACGTGCCTGATGTAACTCCAAAAGCACACTTGAGTGGAGTCATCTTGAGTTGATATTTCCTAAGACAATTAAAGATATTGTGTGGATCTTGCAAATGGTCTATCCTTTGTTTCGTATTTACAACTAAATCATCAACATAACACTTAACATTTTTGTGAAGCAAATCATCAAAAATTCTTTGCATCGGTCATTGATATGTAGCGCCAGCATTCTTCAATCCAAGTGCATGACTTTATAACAGTAGATTCCTTTTGGAGTACGGAAGGCAGTAAACTCTTTGTCTTGTGGAGCCATTCTTATTTAGTTGTAGCTAGAAGACCCATCCACAAAAGATAGTAACATGACCGGTGGTCGCATCAATCATTACCTCTGTTATAGGCAATGGAAAGTCATCTTTTGGGCATACATTGTTGAGATCGCGGAAGTCAACACAAACATGAATTTGTATGTCTTCTTCCTCACAGAGACAATATTTGCAATCCATGTAGGATATTTAACTTCACGAATGAAGCCGGCTTCAATTATCTTTTTGATTTCACTATTTGAGGGATGAGTTCAGGTCAGAAGCGACGTTGTACTTTCTTGGTGGGTCGAACTCCATGTTTCATGGCTAAATTACGACTGCTATATTTAGATCCAAGCCTGGCATTTCATTGTTGCTCCAAGCAAAGACATCTTTATATTCTAATAAAAACTTAAGGTATTCCTCTTCTTCTTCAGATGTAGAAAGTGAACTAACAAAGGTTGGACGGGGTTCCTCCAAAGTACCTAAGTTGACTTCTTTTAGTTCATCAATTGTACCATGTCCACCATCTTCTAACACTAGATGGGCTTCCACAACCTCATTGTCTGATGTTTCAAAGCTTGAATCATCTTCAATGGTAACATGGTAACTTGTACATGTAAAGTCTTCATCTTCAACTTTCTCTTGTCACGTACTTGTAAACACGATAGTTCATTGTCTTACTTTTAGGGGACCCTCAGTATTTACGGAGATAGATGATTGTCGCTTCATTCTTGAAGGGATCTTGCTATTTACCTCTTTATCAACTTTTATCGCACATGAAGTATTCACAACCCCATCATTAGACTTTCTTTGTGCATTTACTACTATACTTGAGCCTGTAAGTTAATTGAAGACTGACATATTTCTCATTCTTATAACTTGACTTCCTATTGTGTGAGCAACAGTCAACCTTTCAAAAATTGAAGTGCGTTCAATTGGAGCTTTGTTGCGATCAAAGACGGAGACTCTTTGTGCCTCTTATTTAATTTCTTTTTCTTCTTCTTCCTCGACATGACGTAGTGCACACTTTTCCTCATTTTGATTGTTATGCGTACATGTTCTTTTGGTTTATGGCCAAGTCCACATTTTGTTATGGGAGCCTCATAACCTCCCTCTAAAAGTTTGCTGCGTATCAGTGTGCCCATGTACTCTTTCTTCAATGACTTTTAAACTCAGTCTTTTCACACCCTCAGGGTCTATAAAATCATATTATGCTTTAGCTAGGATCTTGTATGCTTTAGGGTCAAAACTCGCATCTGTCCTTTTATTAGGAAAATCCATGCTCTATTACCCTTTGAGCTAGTTGAACGAAGCCTTTCAACAATCTGCTAATGACTTGGCTAGTTTTCTATGTTAAAGGCATTATATGGCTTTCTTTCAAGAGCTTAAAGTCATCAACTTTAACATTCTTTGATTTTGAGCACTCGGTAAATGACGACTGTCCTTGGTTGCGTTGTGATAGCAGGATGTATCGCAGTACCGGTGAAATAGCTGGTAAGGGCGCTATAAACCTTTTTGGCAAGATTGTCGTAACGAGTTCAACTTCATCTTTTATATGGTTTGGAAGAGTGTTATCTTATAACTTATTCCATAAAAATTCTTCTATAGCTATTTCCATTAGTCCTTCTCTATTTGGATTCTTTATTCCCATTAACGAAACTTCTTTTACGGAATCACTCTCCATGTAAAATTTTACATCGGCGAAAAGAGATTCAACTTCTGTGAAAGGATTCGTATCAGCATTGACCTTTTTTACTATACCATTTGAGTAGTATTTGAAGCATTAGTGCAAAGTGGATGGAACATTGCTATGGATCCAAGGTCGCCCTAATAGTAACTTGTAAGTTGTCTTGGATTCCATTACATGAAATAACGTGTTTGATTTCAATTCCCCAACATCAAGATTTAGTCGAATCATGCCCATCGATCGTTGCCACTCTTGATTGAAACTTTAAATCATGAGACGACTTTTCAACAACTCTTCTACAAGGATGCCAAGATGCTTTATTGTTCACTTCGACATTATGTTGACATGCGAACCATCATCAATCAATATGTGGGTAACGTTTTGCTCTCTTATGCAACCAAACACGAAAAAGGGTCAGTTATGAGGTTAAGAACCTAATAACATATCTTCATATTGTGAATTTTATTGAGGATGAGAATGAGGTGGATAAGACGCACGCCTTTTTTGGTTCTTAGGAGAACGACGATTGAAAAATATACTCATGTGGCTTTTGCAAAGTTTCAATTAGTGCTTCTCTTATTTCTCGAGGGAGATATAACAACTGACAAATGTTGTATTCAGCTGTTATTTCCTGCCAACCTTTTATGTTGCTTCAGAATGGTTTACAAGAGTATTGACATCCTCACTACTAGAATAGTCTCATCTCATTCTTCATTAAAGAATCCTCTTGGAAAGTATTCTAAGAGTGAGAGAGGAAATCGATGTCCTCGTACGAGTTCTCGCTACCTTTAGTTTTAACGTTTTACATTCTTCGATTCTTCAAAACTTTCTCATTGGGAAAAGGTTGGGAGTTTCTTTTCTGGATCCTTTTAGGATGAAAGTTTTTGATTGGTGAAGCTTGATTCTTCTTGCGCTTTTGATGAGTTACAATGGTCCGTCCTTCATTATCTTCATCACCCTTCATATAACATCTATTATCTTTTCTTCTTCAGCTTTTGACGAGAGTAGAATGACCACTAGTACAAAGGATCCAAATTGGACTAGCTCTACATTCGTCATTGGAAGACCAAATGATGATTGAACTTCTCTTTCGCCATTGACGATCGTCACATGGTTAGATTGAGCTATATCATCGATCTTCAATTCAATTTTCCTCTCTTTTACGAGCTTTAGAATGAGTTCTTTCAAAATAAAGCATTTTTGAATTGGATGACTAATCACACAATGATATATGTAATAATTAGGATCATTTACTTTCCCCATCTCTTTAGGTTGTTTACACTCTGAAAATTCAATCAATTTTTGTTGCAAGAGTTGTTCAACCATATTTCCCACGTCAGAGTCTGTAAAAGGGTATGTTTTCTCTATCCTCTCCTTCAAAGTTAATCGAGGTCTTTCTCTTCCTTCAAGACTCTCAAACTCTTTATTTTTTTTAGGCTTCCCCAAGATCTTCAACGGTGCAATATTGACAACCATTGAATCTTTAGTCGAGGCCTTATGTGATTTATCTACCTTCTTTATTTCTCGTTTCTCTCTTTGTTCGTCAGGAACAAACATTTCTTGATTACTACGACTAGCAATACTTAATTCCATATCGTGAGCGCGAGTGGCGAGCTCTTCAAATGTGCGAGGATTTATCCCTTGAAAAATGTAAAGAAGTCCCCAATGCATTCTTTGAATACACATCTCAACTGCAGAAATTTTAGATAGACAATCCTTGTAATCAAGACTTAGATAACGCCACCGGTTAATGTAATCGGCTATAGGTTCATATTTTCATTGCTTGGTAACAGTGCAATGAGTGCTATATAAACGACTGAGAAACTCCTTTTTGAGTTGTTCCAACCTGTCAATCGACTCAGGTTCTAAATTAGCATACCAGTCAAAAGCATTTCCCTTCAATGTGAGGACGAACTACTTTACAAGAAGATCCCAACATGTGCTGGCATTTTCACAGGTTTCAATGAAATGGGCAATGTGTTACTTCGAGCTGCCTTTTTCATCGAATTGTTGAAACTTGGGAGGCTGGTATCCATTTGGCATCCTCAAGCTATCGATTCTTGATACGAAAGGGAGTTCTAAGATGGACCGCCATACTGAGCTCGAATGTTATTCATTATGATGTCTTGTAATTGTTGAACAGATAGTGAAACGATTGTGGGAGATTCATAGGTTTGATGAATTTCTTGTGCAAGCTTTCCTTTACCTTTATTTTAGCAAGTTTAGTATTGGAAAAATCTGGAGGATGTGACGGAGTTCCACTTGTTTCGCCTTCGACTTTTAACTTATTCATGAGAGAAGTAATTTGCATGTCTTTATCATCTACCACCTTTGTCAAAGCAGAGATCTTTCGCTCCATCTCAGTGGGCTTTTCTTCAACGGTAGTTGTATCAGCCATCACGACGGACATAGTCTTTGAACCAGCATAGTATGATGGGTTTTCTCCAATCTTCAAGACTTTCGCAGGAGTAATGTTACTCTTTTCTGCAAGAAAATTCGAAGAAATGATTGGTTGTCTTTCTGGCTTGTGATATGCATAGCAAGATTGTTGATTAATTTGAAGACCAACACTTCTCAAGCGACTGCGAGTCATCAGACCACTAAACAAGTATTTCATTGCATTTGTCATCTGGTTGGTATTGTTTGTGATCACAGTTTGATCAACAGCAGGAATCAAATCCTTAGCATCTTTAGTATCAATAAAGTTGGTGATTTGAGAAGCTTTGTTTGAAGCCATTGAACTTGATGATGGTAAGAAACTTGAAAATTGAAACTTGAAAGGGAAAAGAGATGAGAGGCGGAGAGGTCCTACCGGGCGCGCCAGAAATTTGTACGCACAAATTTCGTTATTAGACAAAAATGAACAACAGAAATTGATTGATAAATATAATCTTTGCATTGATAATTTGAATTAGTACAATCTCTATTTATGAATATTTTGCAAAAGAATAATCCTCTGATTCTTTTCCTTTATTGAACTTAAATTCGAGGCTTGATAGTGAATTTTTCAGATTGAAAGTTGAATCTTTTACGCTTGTGATGGTAAAAGACTCGCATGAATTCTTCTTGAATCTCTAGGCTTCGAGCTTATTTAGAGATCAATCGAACTCGTTGTGTAGCTTGAACGTCTTAAACTTCTGATGAATTCTTTGTAGAATTCTTGAAATTCTTCCTTCTGAACTCTGGGTTTCTTCAAGTCTTTTGAGAGCTTTTTTTATTTTTAGAAATCTTCTACCTTGTGAAATGAGACTCTCACCTATTTATAGAGGTTTTGAAGGAGCTGTCATGACACGTGGAAAAATTTTAATGGCCATTTAAGATGACAAATGTCATTATTTTATTTGACTTGTTGTGTCATTAAGACATGTCGTATTTTCTCATTTAGCATAAAATGAAGCTTTGTCCAATCGTCTCCTGGAACTTGGCATAATTTTACTAGCCATTAAAGATGACACATGGTAACTTGTGATTGATCGATATGAACCCACCAACTTGTGACGTGGTGAAATTTGATTGGTCTAAACTTTCATGTGCAACAATTACATTGTTTACATGTCATCTACACACATGGCATATCCCTCTAGTTATTTGCTTTTATGTGCTACCTCAAGTTCTAAAGAAGTCTCTTAATTTCAGAGTGAGATAATAGAAACATGGCTTCTAATAGTCAAACAACTAAGACATGGAAATGAAAAGAGCTTGAAAATTCCTTTCACAAAGCAACTTGGGATGCTAGAACAAATGAAGTTTTTCTAAATATATGCGTTGAGGAGATTGTAGATGGAAATAGGCCTTGCGTATTCTTCCAATTAATATTTGATATACATTAATAGAGGTAACTTCGAGTTGTGTTAAACTAACAAAAAAACTTGCATATGTGAGGATAGCCCGAAGTATGATTCGTGAGTTCTAATTATTACATTGTTTACATGTCATATCTATATCTAGCGCATATCTCTTTAGTTATTTACTTGATTTGCTACTTTATTTAGTGACATAAACTAGGTTCTGTCTTGAGGTTTTGGATTGTTAGTCCAATTATTGGTTATTTATTATGGTGAATGAATGTGACAGTGATTTTGGAGTCTTATTAGTACATTGTTGGTTATTTACAATAGGGCTCATGTGAAGTAGTTGCAATGATAGAGAACATTCTTCTGATGAAGAGGGTGAAGAAGAAATGGACAATTTTAGGTGCAAGGTCGTTGTGTTAATAGTTGCATGTGCTGCTCAATTTTATCATGATACTTACATGATGAAACAAACACAGAAGATTGAATTGACATGATGGAAGTATGTCTGTGAGCTAATTCATGGTAATCCTAATAATTTGTATGAGATGTGTCTAAAGGATTTTAATACTTTTCTAGGACTTTGCGATTGCCTACAAAGTTATGGAGTAACTCATGGTCGATATATGTGAGTGGAAGAAAAAGTAGCTATTTTCTTGAGTATTATAACTCATGGACATTCAAATAGAGTATTGCAAGATGGATATCAACATAGTGGTTAGACTATTAGTACTAAATTTCATGAGGTACTTAAAGCTGCTACAAAAATGTCGATGGATCGGATTAAGCCATCTGAAAGGCGTGTGGTACATGGCTATATTAAGAACAATCCATGATCTTATCCATATTTAAGTGAGTTTTTTTATTATTCATTGAAATTAAGTTTAATAGTCATTATTTTCTTCATAGTAATTTTTACATTTGTATATAGAACTTTATTGGAGCTATTGATGGAACACACATAAAATTAAATTTCTCAATCGAAATGCAACCTTGTTTGATTGGTAGAAAGGAGTATTCAACTCAAAATGTGATGGCATTGTGCGACTTTGATATGCATTTTACTTTTGTTGTACCGGGATGGGAGGGAAGCGCACATGATACTCGTGTTTTCTTTCAAACTATTGGAGATGAGAAATGAAAATTTACTAAGGCAGATATAGGTTTTTCGATTATAAACCTTTATTCTGCAAATGAGTCTACCATGCTTATGTAACTAATACTTTTACCAAAACTTTATTATTTGTTTGATTCTGGATATTCGAACAGGAAAGGCTACCTTGCACCTTATAGAGGAGAGCATTATTATCTACCATAATTTCGATTAGAGGTCGTCCTCCATCAAATTCATTGAAATTGTTCAACCAACTTCACTCATTTGTAAGAAGTGTCATAGAAATGACATTTGGAGTTTGGAAGGAAAAATGACATATTTTATAGATATGCTTTCAATCTGGTTTAATGATTAAGTAGCATTAGTCCCTACTGCTACTATGACCATTAAATCAAATGTCCCGTAAAATATCAAATGAAAACTTATTTAGAGACCTACATTTAATATATTTTCATTCCTAATTACCCTCATGTAAATCACCGAATTATCCTCCTATTCTCCCTCCCTCCCAAACTCATCATCCAATCATAATACCCAAGGAAGAATGTGGGCCAAAATCAAATGTCCAGAAGACAGTCCGCGTAATTAAGGGAAAAGAAACAAAAAGAATAATGCAGTCAGCAACAGCACACGTTGAGTGGATTACAAGTAGTAACTACTAACCAGTAACACAACATGACATTAGAGAATGAATGTGAATCTACTTTTTCATATCTCCCATACTAACAATAACTATAGTTTCCACAATAAATATATTTTAATTTTATATGATATTTCAAAGCCTACACACAACTGATTTTTTGTTTACGTTAAAAGGAGTAAAAAACTTATGAAAATTTCACCTCAAATCACATAAAGATAAAAGATAGAATCATCATTTAAGCTAACAATCTGGACCCTTAACACAATATATTAGAGTACTAAATCAAACGTGAATTAATTATGAAATTTGAAATAGATAGTTCTCGCTCAAATCTTTCATACTTTTCTTCCAAAAATACATTGCTTATCATTTTCATAAATACTTCAAAAGAAATATATTAAGAAGAGTGAATAAAATCTTAAGAATTAGTTGTGATGAGTTGAGACGTTGAACTTAATTAAATATTTATAAATCATAAATTCAAATCTCTACTGATATATATAAGTAATTTTGAGGTCATGGATGTCACATAGTGTTAAATCTATCAATTTACCTTAACTCAGATGGAAAACTTCTGAGATATGATGCACAAATTTCAAAAAATTAGTGGGTGCAACTCTCAGTAAAACGAAAAGAGAGGTAGAATAGAGTAATCCTAATTAGACTAAACCTGAGAAAGTATAGTATGTGTTTCTAATCAGAGCGTGACTCGCAATTAATAAAATTATTAATTCTCAAATAAATTAAAACATTGTTAAAAAAATTAAGAAAAATTATAAATTACACACTCAGACAATTAAATCGATTATCGTCCAAAAACCTCATTAGAAAAAGTTCGAAAATCTAATAAGAAAACCTTGAATATCCAATCAAAGGGCCTCTCTCCGAACGCTCAAGTCCAATTCATCACTGCGAAGTCGGTTCAAGTAATCGTCTCTGGGCAAATGCTCACTTTTGTTCTCGAGCATTGCTCTGACTCTTTCTTCACTCTGTAATTGGAAACCCATAAAGGATTCGAATCCATTATAGAGATCAAAATTCATATTACGATTGTGGGTATAACTGTAATCATCAAATTTGGGAGTGGGTGGGGTAGGGTCTTTCGTGCTGAGGGAGAGGGGTTCAGGGCTCGTCGTCTACAGGGGTGGGGTTGGGTTCTCTTCAGGGGTGGGTTTTCTTTACTTTCAAAAATCAGGTGGTCTCTCTTTTTAATTTTAGTAAATCAATACCGCGCTGTTTAGAGTCTCATTAATATCTGCGTTTCAACATTTGATAGACCGAAAGTCAGTCTTAAATATGTGAAATATAATGTTTACCATTATAAATAATGAAAATAATAATTTAAAATTATAAATAACGAATCGGTGATGTAATTTATAATTTTTCTCAAAAATTAAAACCTACCAGAAAATAATCATCTGCAAGTGGAGCCCTCCCAGGGTTTTGTTAGGCTAACAAGACGAATTTACAATACGAAAGTCAGTCAATTACCAAACACCCACAAATTGAAATAATAAATAAGAGTGCAAAAGAATTTTCTCAGAATCCAAACACTTTTATTTGGTTTTGGTGGCCTTCTTTTTTAACTTTCCTTTCCATTTTCCCAGGAAAACTTTTAATACTACTATAACAATTAATAATATTAGAGAGAGAAACAAGAAGACAGTCAGAGAAAGAGAGAGAGGAAGAGAATGTGTGAAATTAACGCCAAGCAGATGCTACGGTAAGTGTCCGACCTATCCAACCAAAACAAACTCCTCCGTTTTCTTCTTTAACCGTGAAACCTGGATGCACTCGGTTCCCGGAACCCAGTCTAGTTTTCAATGACTCAGCAACCTTTTGACTCAGTGACTTCAACTCGAACCCAGCCATTCCCATCCGGGCCCGCCATTTCCCAAAAACCTCACACCTTTCAATCCGGTCCCTCCCTTCACAAGCAATCGAGTTAGCTAGATTCCGACCCAGCAACTCCTCCACCTTAACTCGGTCCGAGTACTTCTCTTTCAGCACGGTCGACTCAATCGAGTCAAACAACGCAGCATAATATGTACATGTCTCAGCCACGCGGGACGTCAACGGCGCCGTGTTTGTGTTCATTTCCTGCTCTACAAGGGTCACAACTCTCGGGGTCATCCCCTTGATCCGCCGTAGAAGCTCGTCGCGAGGATTCTCCGTCGAAACGCTCTCGTCCGGCATCCTGTACAATTTGAAAGCGAAATTCACAGCAAGCGATTCGTCAGCCTCGCAACCTAATGTCTCGCGAGTCAACTCACCGAGTTTCTGGCTTACGACATTGAATTTGAAAGAAACCCCGACTTGTTTAGCGAGCTGACTCAGCGATTCACCCACATTTTTCACCCTCTCTTCTCCACCATTTTCCGTCAGTGTTGTAAGCTTGACAATCACCGGCTTACGATCCTTACAAACAGAGAGCGCATGAAGAAGATTCATGTACTGACCACCCTGGCCAATATCAAAATCAACTACATGAAGTTTATTGCAATTAGCTTGATCGTCTTGCACGGTGGCCTCAAGGATTGCGAGGTTGGCCGCCATAAAGCCGAGTTTGAAGCAGGTGGAAAGGTCGTAAAGCAAATGAGTCGAAGAGGCGTGTTCTGCACTGAAAAGCTCAGCCACCGGCGGTGGGTATTCCGTCGGATTTAAACGCGATTTAAGGGCAGAAACCATATAGTCCATTAACCTCTGTTCAGAATTACCTTTTGGTGGTGAAAGCTGGGTAAATCGAGTGAACATCTCAGTCACGATCTCTAATTTCCCTTCCGAAATTGCTGATGCTGCATCCATTACTGACTGTCTCCAACTCCCAGAAGCCAGAGAAGCCACAGAAGACGGCGATGAGGTCGACGATGAAGATGAAGACGTTGACGAAGTGGGTGATGCCGATGTGGGTTTCTGACTCTCACTCGGACTAATCAGATTCTGTATCGTCTCGGACCACTCACTGTTCGTGCTGGTAATTACAGACACCGCATCAACGCCGTCATCTTCATCGTTATCTTCAAGAAGATGTTTCTCGAGTTCTTGAAGACGATGATTTATAATCTTCTTCTCCGATTCCTGCACATTCTCAACCGAAACCATGTGGGGTACGCCTTGCAAGGCTGAATGGCTTGGGAGCATGGCTACGTTTCCCCCAATACCATTACCAAGCAGAAACGTCTGCCTACCAAGTGGATGTAAAGGTGCGGTGGTGGGGCCCGCACCACTGCTGTGTAGCCGATGCGAATGAAACTCTGAAGAGGACGGTAAAGACATGGTTGAAAAATCTACAGGAGACACAGGTGAAATTGAAGCCCTTGGCCTCACGGAGCGAAGTAAGAGATTGTTGATCGCTTGGTTCTGCTGGTGGGACTGAAATTCCGCCAGTGTACGCTTCCCCATTAGAGTGGTGGGTGTTTGGCGAGCGATCTGCGTAGATGGATCCACAAATATACCCGAAACTTGAGATCGGTATGGGTTCTGTTGTGGTGGGTTAGTTACAGCGCCTGCTATGGATCTGCTGGCGGTGTAAAATTCCGACGGACCACCGCCGGTGAACCCTGAGTGCATCTTTCTTCTGAAAGGTTTTTTTCAGAGAGAGAGAGACAGTTTCTTTATGATTTTTCAATGGCCTCCTGAATATAACGGAGGACTTTAGAGTTTAGAAAGAGAGAGAAAGATAGAGAGAGTAGGGTAAGGTAGGCTTAGGTGTCGCCGTTGGTGGGACTAAAGACTATTTTCTTCATATGTGTGGGGGCATGCTATACAGGCCGTTGGATTTACGTAATTTGATCTAATTATGAATGATATGAACCATTTGTTGTGATTAGTTAAAGTACAGCGTACTCTTTGTTTACACGCAAGTTTTATTTCCTTTGGGAATTCCTGCTAATGACCCCTACCCTATCGTTGTGCGCGTGTACATCCAAATGAATGTCAGAAAGAATCCAACCACTAAAATATGAAAATTAGAATCCTCATTTTTTTAATAAAATTATTTGAAACTTAAAACTTAAATAGAAGTCAATTCTATTCATTAGAGTTATTTGTCCCTTTGGGGACATCCGATAAATTAGAGTTATTTCTTTTCTATAGTACAACGTGCTATGAAAAAAAAATCAAAATCTCAACTTAAAATAAAATATAAGCCTTACCTTAAGACATAATATTTCTTTTAGAGTTTGAAAAAGATAAATAAGCTCACTTCGTTAAAAAATGTATTGCTTTTAGAGTTAAATGACACACCCTAATAGATCAAATTTTGAGTTTTTCTATTACTAAAAATAAAAATTAAGAGAGATCTAAGTCATTTTTTAAACTATAAATGATATCTATTTTTCAAATAAACTATAAGGGATGTCAGAGTACTTTTATCTTTTTTATTTAATCTAGACCAAGGTATATATTTAACATGTACGTAGTTTATTATAACTCAATGTTTATTGTCTTCTACCTGAACAGGAAAAAAATATCCAAGGCACATGTACGAAAAGAACCAATCCTGAGAGGATGCGCAGACCGTGACATGGCACGGTTGGGGTGTAGAAGGGATAATAGAAGCGGCACAAACATATCACAGAGTGAGCAAAAAGAACACGAAGTGAGAAATCTCGTTATAACAGGAAAGAGCATGGAAGCGAGAAACCTCGTTAGAACGAGAGAAAATAGATCGATTAATGAGAGAGTGTCCAACCGCGCAAGAACAGAAAAGAAAGGATAAGAAGAAGAGCGTAAGCGGGCGAAATAGATATGAAATGACAGGCACACAACATTGATTGATTGAATAAAGTTGAATTAGTTGGAAGATACAAATTGATAGGCCACCAAGTGTTTGTGACTGATTAATTCAAAACCACAAGAAAAATCAAGTGGTTGTGATTAATAGGCGGCTAGGTGAGACAGAAAAGAAAAGGAGGCCATTCCCAGCAGAGTAACTCTCACGAACAGGTGTAATCCCTAGGCATAATAAATGTTTCCTTTTATATTATTATTTTAATAAATTTATGGATTTTGGGAAGCCTATATAAATATCAATGTACTAGAGGAAAAGATAGATTCAATATAACAACAACAAATACAACTTAGAACCTTTATTACCTATTTTCTCTCACTTTCAAACTCTCTCTTTTTATTAATACTTATATATAAATTAGGCGTTATCAATATCCCCCCATGTTGATCCCTGACTAAACGGAAAAAATCATTTACATTTTGATGCTCTTGTTGAGAAAGAAGAAAAATAACCTCAAATATACCTTCCAGAAAACCAAACCATGCCTCAAACCAGTTCGAACACCGCCCTTAACAAAGGAAATGGGAATAGGGATGAACAAGCCAATCACCCCGCTCCCCCAACTGAGATGCTTTGGACCATCCTATGTCGAATGCAAGAAATGGAATGACGGAATGTCAAAAAAACACTACACAATATGTGGCAGACGATCCAGGAACAAATCAATGAGTATGGGAACGGGGATGAACAAGCCAATCACCCCGCTCCCCCAACTGAGATGCTTTGGACCATCCTATGTCGAATGCAAGAAATGGAATGACGGAATGTCAAAAAAACACTACACAATATGTGGCAGACGATCCAGGAACAAATCAATGCGTTACAATGGGACCTTCCATAGACATGGGCAGAAGTCAGTCAATACACTGACTGTAAAGGAATGGAGAACTTCCAAGAAGGTTTAGGACATGAAGTAATTTGGGAAGGCGACAATGAAAACAACATGAACATGTAGAATGAAGACGGGGAAGTTCAGTCCAAGGAACACGAAAAGGAGGAGGCGAGAGAAATTCGCCAATCAAAATCCATGACGGAAGCTACCATGGAGGAGATGATGAAACTTAGAATCACTCACCAGAAATCCATTGTGCCAGAAATCTTAGCCGCCTCAATTCCGAAGAAGTTCATGGCACCAAAGTTCAAATGTTATGAAGGAAAATCTGATCTTGTTGATCATCTCAGACAGTTCAAGCAAGTCATGGTTTTATACCAACATGAAGACGTTTTGATGTGTAGGCTATTCCCCACAAGTCTAGATGGGACTGCACTCAAATGGTATCACTCCCAAACTGCTCAATCCATCACTAAATTTACTGTCATGTCCATTATCTTCCTGGTACAGTACTCTACTTACCAGGTATTAATGGAAGATTCAGACTGCCTTCTAACGATACCCGCCCAGAAGGAAAAAGAAACACTTAAGGAATACATTCACAGATTCAAGGAGGAGATGGCCAAGGTGGAAAGTTGTGACGACAAAGTGGTGATGCTGGCTTTTAGACGAGGGTTGGATCCAAAATCAACCTTCTTTGATGATTTATCAAAGATAAAGCCCCTAACCATAGCAGAGACTTTCCAAAGAATGCAAACATACATCACATTGGAAGAAGAAAAGAGAAGTTTGTTAAAACAGGTGGGACAACGGATTAAGGAGTCAAAAAAAGAAGAAAAGAGCTCAAGTACAGGCAGAAAGAAAAATCAGAGAACAGAAAAAGAAGATGATCAAAGAGACAGTAAGTGGAATATGATTATTGCTCGAAGAAGACCCGCAGATGACATCCATCCAAGAGACAAAGTCTACACCCTATTGATTGTCTCAATAAACCAAGTCTTGGAGATGATAAAAGACAAACCTTGGCTGAAAAGACCAGCCCCGATTATAAGGGAGCCAGACCACGTGCACAAAGACAAATACTACTCATTCCACATGAGCAATGGACATTTTACAAAGGATTGCTTCCAGTTGAAGGACTGTGTGGAGAAACTGGTGAAAAAGGATACCTTAATCAATTTATGAAGAGGGAAAAATCAAAACGGGAAGCTGAAAGGGAAACACATGACAGAGGAAAAAGTGATGACAGAAAGCAGCCGCTCCGAATAGTCGATACCATCATCGCTACTAAACTAAAGGGAACTACAAGAAAGGAAAAGAAAGTATACAGCAAAAAAGCACTATTGGAAGGAAGCTAGGAACGGGAAAGCACCGCCAATGAAAGCGGGAATCCCCCGCTCATCTTTGGCGACATGGACTTAGATATGACGGGCGTCATAACGACGCCCTTGTCATCTCAATACAAGTGGGAAACTTTCTGCTAAGAAGGGTGCTGATTGACAATGACAATACCGTCAATATTCTCCATCGGTCAAGTCTTGAAAAGATTTCTATGAGGGAACGATAATTACAAGGTCTACCGTAACCACTAGTAGGCTTCAACGAGATTGTGATCTACTCAGAAGGGCTGATCAACCTCCTCGTTAACATAGAACCATTCAATTACCTCACTGAATTTATGGTTCTAGATACGTCGTCCCCTTACAACGCTATTTTGGGAAAAACATGGTTACGTAAAATGAAGGCTGTGCCATCCACCTACTACAAGTACTGAAATATCCATCTCCTGAGGGAATCTAAACTATAAAAGGGAACCTAGCTGTCACCAGGATATGTACAATAACCGCTTTGGAGTCAGCGAGGAAACAAAAGATGAGAAAAATAGAAAAAAAAACTGGTAGTTGGAGATAAGCAATAGCAATCATAGAAGGATGCACATGTGGGCCCAATGTACGAAATATAAGAAGAAATTGAACTTATTTTCTTAGATAAAGAAACATAAAAATGACAAATATTGGGGCCCACCTGAAGGAAACGAAAATGGAAAGGTTGACAGGTATACCAGAAAATATAATCTATCATAGACTGAATACTGACCCTTCTATTAAACCAGTGAAGCAGTAGAAAATAAGTTTCGCGCCAGAAAGAAACACGGCCATTGAAGAAGAAGTTGACAAACTACTAAAACAAATTTCATCAAGGAAGTAGATTACCAGGAATGACTCACTAACGTTGTCATGGTAAAAAGGAAAAATGGGAAATGAAGAATTTCCGTGGACTTCACAGATTTGAACCAAGCCTGCCCAAAAGAAGAATATATGTTACCCAGAATAGATGGTGGACGCTACCTCAAGACACAAACTTTTACGTTTCATGGATGCCTTTTCGAGATACAACCAAGTGAAAATGTTCTAACCTGACCAAGAGAAAACATATTTCATAACTGAACATGGGACTTTTTGTTATAAGGTAATGCCTTTTGATTTAAAAAATGCAGGTGCAACCTACCAAAGGTTGGTAAATAATATATTTCAGGAATAGGTTGAGAAAATCATGGAAGTTTACGTAGATGACATGTTGGTGGAGAGTCGAAAGGGGGAAGATCACATCGAAAACCTTTGTGAGGCCTTTTCCATCCTGAGGAAAAATTCAATGAACTTGAATCGAGAAAAATGCACATACGGAGTGGTGGCCGGGAAATTCCTCGGCCACGTAGTCACGCAACGAGGAATTGAGGTCGACCCAAATCAAGTAAAAGCCATAATGGAGATGAAATCCCCATGAAATAAAAAAAGAAATACATGGCTTAACGAGAAGGTTGGCGGCATTAAATAGATTCCTTTCAAGACCAACCGACAAGTGTAAACCATTCTTTGCAAAGCTAAGGATGAATTTAGCGGACAGATGAGATAACGAGTGTGAGGAAGCTCTTAGCAAGATAAAAGAATACTTGAAAACTCCACCATGTTGTCAAAATGAAATCCATGGGAACCTTTATACATATATGTGGCCGTCTCACAGACCGCCGTTAGTGCAGTTCTGGTCAAAGAAGAAGAAAGGAAACAGAACCGGTATACTTCGTCAGTAAAATTTTGGTGGCAGTCGAGACCCGTTACAAAAGGATGAAAAATTGATACTGGCCGTTGTAATAGCTGAAAGGAAACTAAAGCCTTACTTTCAGGCACACGTCGTAAAGGTGTTGACAGATTCGCCAATCAAAAGTCTCCTGCATTCATCTGAAATAAGCAGAAGAATGACAAAGTCGGCAATCGAGTTAAGCCAATACGAGATCCACTACGAACCAAGAACTTCAAAGGGCAAGCCTTGATCGATTTGTGGAAGAATTTACAGTTGACGCCAATGAGGAAAGCGAAAACGGACAACAAATGATCGAAAAAGGGATATGGGAGTTATACGTTGACGAAGCCTTGAACAATAAAGGAGCCAGAGCGGGAGTGGTGCTACGAACTTCATTTGGTGAAACACTCGAACACTCTATCTCATTTGGATTCAACGCCTCAAACAATGACGCCGAATATGAAGCCCTGATAGCAAGAGTCACTATATTACAAGAATTA
Organism: Datisca glomerata; assembly: GCA_003255025.1. Lineage (NCBI taxonomy): Eukaryota > Viridiplantae > Streptophyta > Magnoliopsida > Cucurbitales > Datiscaceae > Datisca > Datisca glomerata. The sequence continues at coordinate 68,888 of QANY01008108.1, forward strand.
GAGGTAAAAGAAATAAAAAACTTTTATGATTCAATGTTGGTAGTAAAGCAGGTGAAGGAGGAGCTCACAACAAAGGATAAAAGAATGATTAGTTACCCACAACGGGCAAAAGGACTGCTCAAACAACTACAAAAATTCAAATCCACCATATCTTTAAAGCAGAAAATGGGTGCGCGGATGCATTGGCTAATTTGGGATCTTCGCTGCAAGTCCCACACTCTACGAACTTTGTTTGGTGAAACACTCAAACACTCTATCTCATTTGGATTCAACGCTTCAAATAATGATGCCGAATACGAAGCCCTAATAGCATAAGTCACTCTATTACAAGAATTAAAGGTAAAAGAAATAAAAAAATTTTGTGATTCAATATTGGTAGTAAAGCAGGTGATGGGGGAGTTCACGGAAAAAGATAAAAGAATGATTAGTTACCCATAACGGGCAAAAGGAATGCTCAAACAACTACAAAATTTCAAAATCCACCATATCCTTAGAGCAGAAATCGGGGACGCAAACGCATTGGCTAATTTGGGATCTCCACTGTAACTCCCACAAAAAAGAAGCGTACCAATTAAATTTCTGGAAAGACCAAGCATCACAACCAAAGAAATAGCAGAAGTGAAAATTGGGCAGGAACCAAGTTTGCAAGAGAATGTAATACGTTTCCTGGTACTCTGTTGTTGAACCTTCCTAGCATGAAGTCTGTCTTTTTTAGGGCCATACCTGAAGTGCCTAAAAGAAAAGGAAGCTGAATACGTGTTAGCAGAAATTCACAGAGGGGTGTGCGGAAGTCATACTGGGGGCAGATCTCTAGCCCATAAATTATTGAATGAAGGGTATTACTTGTTCAAAATGCAGCAGGATGCCAGACAGTATGCAAATAAGTGCTACAAGTGTCAACGATCTGCCCCCGCTATGAAATTGGCCACAAGAGAACTTAACACCGTGACAAGTCCTTGGTCATTCATGCAGTGGGCTTTGGACATTGTCGGACCATTCCACATGGTACCCGAACGAAAACGCTTCCTACTAGTTGCCACTGACTACTTCACCAAGTGTATTGAGGCAGAAGCCTTTGCTAGGATGCACGAAGAAGAAGTAAGGGGATTCATGTGGAAAAATATAGTGTGCAGATATGAAATTCCTCGAGTATTAGTATCTGACAACAGACTTCAATTTACTGGAAAAATGGTGAGAACTTTCTGTGAAGACCTATAAATTACCAAGCGATTCTCTACAGCCATACTACCCACATGGAAATGGACAAGCTGAAAGATTAAACCGAATCATACTCGACAACATGAAGAAACGCTTAGAGTCAGCAAAGGGAAAAAGGGTTGAAGAATTACCAGCAATACAATGGATATATCGAACAACTCCTAGAGAGGCGACATGCGAAACACCATTTGCTTTAACCTATAGAACAGAAGCGGTGATACCAGTGGAAATAGGAAACCCAACTCTCAGATCAAAACTAACTGAACAACAAAATGAAGTTCTCATGAAAAGAAGTATTGATTTGTTAGAAGAAAGAAGGGAAACGGAACTCATGCAGATAGCTAATTACAATCAGAAACGAAAAGCCTATTTCCATAAGAGAATTAGAATACGGGAATTCTAGGAAGGAGATTTGGTTTTGAAAAAGGTCTTCCAAACAGAAGGAAAGCTTGGCCCGTCTTGAGAAGGCTCTTTCATCATCAAAATAGTGGGTGGAAGCGGCTACTATCACCTCATGATAGAGAAAGGAGTAGAATTGGTGAAACCCTGGAACACCACTTACCTTAAGAAATACTTTGTTTAAATTGATTGAATGTTATTGTGATATACAATTTCTCTCGTGGTGTTTTCTCGTAAGAGTTTTTCACGTAAAAAATTGGTGTCAATAATTTTCCCTTTCTCACTTAAAAAAATGTATATACATAAATAAAAATAAAATGGTCGGTGACCTAGAAACCTAAGCCCTTAAGAGCAGGAAAAACCTTCTCTCTTAAATGTGCAAAAAAGGTCGGCGTCCTAGAAGCCTAAGCCCTTGAGAGCGGAAAAAATATTCTCTTTAAAATGTGAAAAAGATGAGTAATGACCATGCCTAAAAACCTAAGTCACCGAGAGAGGAACAAAAGCCACTCTCTAAAATAGAAATCGGGTTGATGGTTTAAAAGCCTAAAGCCTCGAGAGCGGGGACACCCACTCTCTAAACAAGAAAAACGAAACTAAAAAAGGTCGGTGACTTAGAAGTCTAAGCCCTTGAGAGCAGGAAAAAAATTTCTCTCTAAAATATGAAAAGCAAAAGATGGAACGCAGTGCAAGGAAAAGAAGGAAAACTCTGAAAAGGATGAAAACGGGAAAGCACCCTAGAGCTCAGCTTCTCTTTTGGACAAATGAACAAGAAACAAGCTCATAAAATAGAAAAATCACTGTAAGTAGAAAACTCCTTTATATTTTGGTACTTTAAGTTTACAAGAGTCTAAATTGCTATTTAGAATGAACAGGAAAAAAGCTCAAAAAACAAAAAAAAATCTCTCTAAGTGTAGAAAAAGCCTTTATATTTTGGTGGTTTAAGTTTACACGAGTCTAAATTGCTATGTAGAATAATTTGGCATTTAGAAATTGCTACGTTACTTAAGCATTCTTCTTCAAAGTATTTGAAAAATTATTTGGTTAGAAAATGTTAAAAGTACGAGATTCCTAAAGTTCTACTTTGCTTACTCAAATCTTGCTAAGTATAAAGTAATAAACTAATGAAGCGCGCTAAGAAGAGAAAGACGTTTCATTGATAAAAAAAGAAATTACAAAATACCTCAAGAGAAGAAAAAGAAAAGGATAACACAAATTTCAAGAATGAAAAGAAAGGGAAAACTAAGATGTATCCACAAGGATGATCCCAATAGCTGGAAGGTCAGTCGTGACATCCTCCATGACAAGAACGTTAGCTTCTTCATACGGGGGAGGGGGGGATCACGACTTCCTCAGAAGTAGGAACCTCCTTGGTAGTGGGATCTGTCTCCGCTTTAGTGGCTCTGTCCAGAGAGACCTTGGGGGAAGGTTCTCCTTTCCGTTATTATACCCGGCAAGGTAAACCTTCTTCTCAGCCTTGTCAAAGAGAGCTTGGTAAATATCACCAGTCTCCTCATCTCTTCGCTCAGCTTCCTCCCGGGCAGCTTCAACAGCGGCCAACTTCTCTTCCACAATCTTTAAATTTTTGAAAGAGAGAGTCTGGCACCTCTCGGACTCCTCGAGAGCCTTCTTTGTAGCCCTCAAGGACTCCTCAAGCTGGGAATGCTTTACCGCTGCGACCGCTGCCCCCCAGGCCAACTCTTCAACAATGCCATGGAGCTAAGCTTCTCTTTTTGAATGCCACTCGATTTCAGCCCTCTAAGTTTTGAGAACCCCACTGTTGCTCTCGATCTCCCTCTTCCACTGAGCAACAATCTTTTCATTGGCCAAGAAGTGCTCCTAAAGGCTGTTGTGGAGGATAATGGCCTGAAAAAAATATAAAAGGAAACACAACTCAGTAAAATAAAGATAACAAGGAAAGAAAGCAAGGAAAAAGGGACAAGGAATACCTTCGTCAAACCATGACTTAGGGAATAGAGATGGTTCCCAACGGACAGGTTGCAGGAGAAAGGCCCTCTTGAGAAGAGCTCAAAGCCTCGCGCTGTGGACGAACGTTCCGCTCTTCCTTTGAAACATCCCTGATGACAACACTCCTCAGACGCTCACGCCTCGACATAACGCTCATTGTAAAGTTATGAAGTAGACGCTCTCGTTCCGCGTCTTCCTGTTCAGACCCAGGAGAAATTGAAGTATTAGAAATGGAAATTGAAGGTTGATGAGTAGGTGTACCTAGTGGAATTTCAGGGGAAGATGAGGGAGACGATGTGGATGGCTGCGTTAAGGACAAAGGCACCGCGCGAAGAGGTGAAGCTTGGTTGTCTTTTGGGATGAAGGCAACGTTGATTTATCGTCTTGGGTCTAAAAGATCACCCCAATCTCATCCGCAGATGTTAAATGGAACAACGATCTCTTCCCTTAACTTCTGGGACAGAGAGGGTGTTTTTTTTGTTATCTGCAAAACAAAGAAAGAAAAAGAAAGTTTGCAAAATCAATAAATGCATATAATAATAATAAATAAAATAAAAATAAAATAACAGAATGCAGAGAAATGGGAAATGGAGCTCTGATGACTTACCATAGACTCCCCCCATCTACGGGAAATTGTCCAGCGTCCATCACTGCCCCAGTTCCCTTCTATCTGAATAACGTCCCATTCCAAGGCCTTGCCCCCGTTTGAGATCCCGATGATCATCTTTATTCTCTCAACACTGGGGCGTTCGCATCACCGTACGAGTGTGATCATACTAGGACTAAAGCTTCGGATCCCATCAGAACTCCGAAGTTAAGTGTACTTGGGCGAGAATAGTACTAAGTTGTGTGACCACTTAGGAAGTCCTCGTGTTGCACTCCTCTCTGTTTTTTTTACTTTGATCAGACCCCAAATCTCCTCGATCTAGTCTACACCGCTTTCAATCATGAGCCCAAGGTAAGGTTTAGCAACATTTTTCTTCGCATCACTTTAAGGGTGTGATCATACTAGCACTGAAGCACCGGATCCCATCATAACTCTGAAGTTAAGCGTTCTTGGGTGAGAGTAGTACTAAGTTGGGTGACCACTGGGGAAGTCCTCATTTTGTACTCTTTTTTTTTACTTCGATCAGACCCCAAATCTCATCGATCCATTTTGGTTCAATCCTCCCTTTTCTGCTTTCTTTTCTCGTCTTGACAAAAAACTGGAATAATAAGTAATAGTATCAATTATAGAAAATTTCCCTCTATCGTGACTGATTCACCTAACGTGATAGCTAACACCACAGTTCAAATTATAGCAGCCAATGCTACTGTTCGAGTGCTTTTCTTAAGATGCAACGAATCACTTAAATGCTTCAGGTTTGTGAAGAAAAAGAATCATTAAATAAACTATGGACTTGAAAAAGAAAATAAAAAGCACTCCATAAATTTTTGAAAAAAAGGAATTTGAAAAGACATTTTCTAAAAAGGCGCGACTGACAAGACATAACTGTTACATGCTCTAGCAAATAACATAACGACAGTAGGAAAAAGCGACTGAAAATGGAAAACGAAGCGTCATAACAGAGAAAACGCACATTCAGTTAACATTATATATTTTTGTTTGTTATTTTCAAAAAAATGTAGGTTTTCGAGAAAAGACAAAGATGATCTTTATAAAAACACATGTAAAGCTCCTCATCATTGCACAACAATAAATGAAATTTTATTGAGTGTAACGGGGGGCAAATGAACATTAAAAAAGTACCAAGGCACGTGTACAAAAATAACCAATCCTGAGAGGACGCGTGAACCGTGACATGGCAAGGTTAGGGGATAGATGGGAAAACAGAAGTAGCACAAACATATCACGGAATGAGCAAAAGAACACGGAAGAGGGAAACCTCATCAGAACGGGAAAGAGTGTGGAAGTGGGAAACTTCGTTAGAACGAGAGAAAATAGACCGGTCAAAGAGAGAGTTCTGAATCGCACCAGAATGAGAAATGAAGGATAAGAAGAAGAGCGTAAGTAGACGAATGACAGTGATTGATTTTGTAAAGCTAAATTAATTGGATGAGACAGATTGATAGGTCACCAAGTGGCTGTGACTAATTGGCTCGAAACCATAAGAAAAATCAAGTGGCTATGATTGATTGACAGCTGAGTGCTACAGAAAGGGAAATGAGGCCATACCCAGTAGAGTAACTCCCACTAACGAGTGTAATCCCTAGGCATAATAAAAGTTTCCTTATATATTATTATTTTAATCAATTTATGGATTTTCGGAAGCTTATATAAATGCTAATGTACTAGAGAAAAAGAGAGATTCAATACAACAACAAGAAATACAACTTAGAACCTTTATTACCTACATTCTATCACTTTCAAACTCTCTCTTTTTATTAATACTTATATATAAATTAGGCGTTATCAATATTCCCCCATGTTGATCCCTGACTAAATGGAAAAATTTTGTTACACTACCCATTTGAGGGAGACGATTTTGCAGGCATATAAGTTTAGCTCTTGTAATATTATAGTTTTTTTACATGAAATATAATTGGAGACTTTGAAATCTAATGGTAATACACCGCTCCACTTCAATGTTTCCCATTTTTTTCATTTTATATTTCTTTTGCTACTTTTTCTTCCATTTTTCTTTCAATTTCTTTGCTTCCAAACATTCTTCCAAATGGATGTCAGAGAATCCAACCACTAATTGCATTTTCTACTCATCCATACCACATAGCAGGAGACAAAACTGTCAAAACATTCTTGAAAAAGACCGGATATAACAGTAAGATTCCGTGATGGAGGCACAATCTTGTTCACAATCTCTGTCACTTCTTTTTTATTCTAATTCTATAATCTCCTTTTGCCAACCTTGCCTCTTAGCCATTAGAGGCCTTCATAGTTTGCTATTAATTCTGCATGATTTAACCCACAAGCTGGCATTCTTTTGCCACAGATTTGCAGGATCACCTTCAGCATTTCGAGCTATAATACCAATAGAACAAGATGATTGAAAGTTTGACATTGTAGCATCAACATTAATCTTGATTTCACATTGATTTAGAGGATTCCAAGTAGAGATTAAGTTGTTTTGAATTGAGTCATCTTCAGGTGGAAATTTGTCATTAACAGAGAAGCTTTTATCCTTTTATTCCACTAATCTGTATAAAAACCATTGCCTTGCTCAAAGACATTGATTGGATCAACCCCATTGCGTTGCAAAACAAGCTTGTTTGTTTCCTTCCACATGAACCAGCATAAGCAACAGGAAATGCCTTGAACAAGAGAGCTACCATTTGGATGAGATTTTAGTTGGAAGTAGATATTAATAAACTAGCAAGTGAAATCTTGGTTAACATCATCCTTGCATCCCAGTTGAAAAAGGGAGCAGAACAAGCCATTTCAGCCCATTTGCATCCGAATAGTAGGTGAGCAATTGTTTCCTCCTCCTTAACATAGATTGGACAACTTGCTTCAGAAGAAAGATTTATGTAAAAGGAGTTAGATTTAATACGTAGATAATTCATGATAAGCTTCTAAATAAGCATTTTCACTTTAGCTGGTATATGTAGTTTCCATAATGATTTCCAAAAAGAAGACCTAATAGAAGAGGAAGAGGAAGAGATAGCACCAGATTTGTATAGTTTCTCTTCAAGCAGCAAGTGATAACCAGTTTTGACGGCGAATTTTCATCTTGACTGAATGGCCAAACTAGGGAATCAGCATTACTTGGTCCTCCAAGAGTGATCTGGTTGGTTTTCTTAACAATCCATGGAGGAAAAAAGATGATAGATCAATGTGAGAATCCATTTAAATCCACTTGTAGAAATGACGTCAGAAACTTCTTGAAAACTCTGATTTTTGAAAGGTTCCAGAATCGGAAAGACCCTGATCCAATAATCTTCCCAAATTATGATGTTTGAGCAATTTCCAACCCTCCATAAGTCATGGTTTTTAATCACCTCCTTGCCATGCCACGTACTTTTTCAAGTCCAAGAATAATTTTTCTGAAGTGTTGTCTCTACAAAGTTGCAGTTTGTACAATACAGGCTCTTTAAAATTCTAGAGCACAAGGAATTCCAATTCTCTAATATATGCCATGCTTGTTTTGAAAGCAAGGTTAAAGACTTTCAGATCCCTAAGGCCTAGGCTCCCAGTATCTTTGCTGCTGCACAGTTTTAGTTGATTGCACCATCTTAACACATCATATCACCATCTTTTGCCCACCAGCATTCAAAATTGTAGCTTGAAGTTTGGAACATATTGATTAACGGAGTTTGAAAATACTCTTAGCATATGCAATGAACTCCCCGATCCTTGACAATTCTAGATCAGTCTGCCATTCAAGCAGCAAGAACTCCATAAAAACAAAAATGTAGAGGAGAGCGGAGGAGATTGAATTTTGAGAGAAGAATAAAAGAACATGGATAGGGTAGGAGAGAATGAGGAAGAAAAGAAGAAGACAGAACTGGTGAAAGAAGAGAAGAGAAGAGATATAGAGTAATAGAGAGAAAAACCAGGATAAAAGAGATGAGAGAGCTCTATCAAGTATATAGAATAGGCGGGGAAAAAAATTGAACCGAACTACCTTTAATGACCATGAGTATGTAAAAAACCGTGCAAACTGAGACTATGGTGAGATGTAGAAGATTGACCTCAGGATCACGTAATATGCAGAAATTTCAGAAAGACAGAGCTTAGGAAACCTTTGTAAAACATGTAAACATTAGAACACGTAATAGCACTTAGAAAGATAATGCTACAGATCGAATGAAATCGCATTAACACTTAGTAGCTAGAGAGCTAAGGTTGAAGTTCGTGAGGCTTAAGGATGGATTTTTGAGACTACAGGTTTCGAATCTTGGAGTGAATCTTAGGAAGCCATAGTTCACTTTCAAGATTAACTAATTTTGTCTGTAGAGAATTTAGGCAAAGTTGTTGAGAAAGTTAAATAAAACATAGGAGAGTAAGATTTGTTGGTAGGATGGGTAAGTGATTTGAAAAGTTATTTAGGAAAATAGATTTTTATGGGAAAATTGTATGCAAAATAAGGTGGGAACAAAGTTAACTAAAAAATAAATATTCTTTATATATATAAAAAAAATCTTGAAATTAACTTTTACGGATATTCACGTTTCTAGTAACACAATATTATAAACTTTGTAAATTAATTATAACATTATTTAAAGCAAGTAAATAAAAAAGAGGTGGAATACCTATTATATGATATTTTAAGGGGTTTAAAGAATAAAAAAAGAAATCAAAAGTTTATCTTATTTAAGTTCTTTTTAATATAGTACAAGTAAAAATAACGCGTGGTGCACGTGTAATAATTCATTTAATATAATTTTTCTAACATATTTTTGAGTAAATTAGGTCGATCATGTTACTAAGTGCATCATAATGTAAAAAAACTGTAATTAAAATATTGACTTTCATAAGTTGTTAAAATATACTCATGTAAAATACTATATATTTTATATTTGACAATTTTTTAATTTAAAATTATTTGTGAGAGGTATCGATAGATGCACCGAGATATCTCAGTTAGGTTGTCACCTCTTAAACATTCTCATCTTTTACCCTAGCCAAACATATTATTTTAATAAATTAATATTAAACAAATAAATACATAATCAAATAAATGAACAAAACCTAATACAATAATTGTCCCAAACGAAGTTACATGTGGAATAATAGATAGGAGATGCATCCTCCATGACCAAGTAGTTCTTGCTATACTGCGGCCCATAGGTGTCATCGAATATGAAACTTGGTTGCCCTCAATGTAAATGTGGTGACACATGAAAACTTGATGGATATTATGTTACTTGCTCAAGTTGTTATCCATCTTCATTGCAAAAAAAAAAAATCTAAGTTAAGCAAAATAAATTTCTACGAATCGATGTTTTATTTAATTGAAATCTCTTAGTAAGTATATTACCTTTGTTGTATAAGGACATCCTTGTACACTATATTTTTTGTCATTACTCCATCTTTTTGCTAACCATTTTTATTGTAACTAATATTTTTGTTCTTGCTTATGAGATAACTCTAGAAAGTGCATTATATAATTGTCCATACGAAAAAACATGTTCCAGAATATATATTCCAATATAAGGTACTGTTTGTCCTCGTTCTTTATTAATAGTCATAACAGAGCAAAGGCGTATTGGAAATTGTTTTGTTTTGAATTTAAATGGATATCCTTGATCATTTGTTGGGGTTAATGGGATACATGGTATGAAAACACGTTTTCTTGTGTGTTGACCAGTTATGATATTTGCGTCAACAATATGTCTGTCAAAATCAGACAAACCATCCTTGTACCATTACAAAGACCGTTGGATGGGTCTAGTTATGTAAGAGTATTATTGGATCATTCACCCTCAATGGAATATTAAATTTCAAATGAGCAGTTTGTCCTCCAGGAAAAATTGAACTTGTAACTGAATTTATGAATAAATAAAAATTTTCCTTTAATTAAAGTTTGTTCATAAATTAATAAAGTTCTGGAACTATTATCAACGTAAGAAGAGTAAAGATAGAGGGGTCTTTCAGACAAACTGAAATAGTTCAGAATGTTATTTGCAGTCTTAGGATCGACTAGACAATTGAATCCAATTACGACTATTATGTTGAATCAATGGATGTCATTCTTGGGGCATGGGAGTGGAGCCTCAAGCGGTTAGACTATACATGTTATAGAAGATGTTGAATAGACCGGTAACAAATTAGTTTAAAGCAAAAACCGTTTACCAAGCTCTAAATCTAATTGTTACACCTTTAGGATATTTTCGAAATTACTTTAATCTTGAGATGAATATTTAGATTGAGTTAGCTACTTGCGATCTTTGATATGTCAAATGGGTGAGTTTAAATTGGAGGACAATATCTCGGCTGTTGGGATCATGATTCAACTATGTTAGAATTACGTGATTCACAAATATGAAAATTTGTGGTTGGATTGCGAAAGCAATAATATCACCTTATGCTTTATCGATGGGTGTGTGAGTAAATAAACCGAACCTGGTATTCAATAAATTGAGTCATTGATTAAGACTTGTGAATTGTATGAAACAATTCACTATTATGTCTTTCTTTTCACAGTCAATAAAGAAGTTAAGAAAATAATAACAAGAGGTGTAAAATGATAATTTTACATCCCCGCTCTTGTTAGTGATATTCATGATGGGTAATATGTTAAAATATTCTGTGGACCGTGAAACAAAAGATTTTATTTGCACCAACAAAAAATCTAGCGCGCATGAATCGAGAGTTGATTCGGTATCGAACCTATATGGAGTCGTATGATGTCAATATTAAATAGGTCAGGAATTTATAAAGATAAATTCGTCGGGAATTTGAATCTTATAGCTTTATTCATGTGAGTCCATTCGGTCTCAGAAATAGCTCATAAGAACATGAATAGAAAAAATGATATTAGTTGGACCAAAATATATTTTGGTGCCAAGGTATATTTTCTACACTTATATGTGATGAGTGTTATCAGTTAATAAGTTAAGTGTGATTAATTGTATTAAAATTAATTAATTTATTATTTTCTAATTATTAGATAATTTGTAAATAAAAAGAAATTAATTAATTAATTGATAGAGATCAAATAGATTTATCAATTGGATTGATAAATTTTGATACAACACAAACTCTAAGATCGTACTTGGATTTTGGTTCTTGAAGATCAAGCTTGAAGATTTTGATCTTGAAGTTTGAAGAACATGAAGAACGAATACAAGGATTCCACCAATTAAATTTTTTTGATACATTGCAAATGTGAAAATCGTTTCAACCTTTTTCTATTCGTTTAAATATATGATATGCATGATCATTTTTTGTATTGGTTTTTAATTATTCAATTCGATAAAATAAGTTTTAGAATTCTTTTTGATATTCCACCCACGAACTGTTCGTGGTTCAAACTTGTTTTTCTTTAATTTTAAAACCACTGATCCAACAATTGGTATTAGAGCCATATGTTCTTGATTATGTATATAGATATTTGAAATGAATGTATCGATGAGTTTGTTGATATTGGCATATATTTGTGTATGGTAGATTCAAATATGTTTGAATGTGCTATGTGATTCGATCTCTATCTTTTGGCCCTAGGCGTTTTTGCTGTCAATTTAGAATTGATGTATGCCGGATTTGAGGTATAATATTTTAATTAACTTATTTTATTGCAAAAGTTGTAGCTTTTGATAAATTCAAAGTAAAATCACCGCCGCCTCGAAAATCACCAGAAAAAGCCATTCGCCGACGCTGTCGCTAGAAGTTATCGCCACCAGAAAATGATGCCAGGGAAAGTCATCTGAAAAAGTCACCGGAAAATTTGTTGGACATGCCGATCACCGCCGTGCAACATCGTCTCCTGCTGTCAACTGTCGTTCCCTGCGTGGTGACTAGGATTTGTGAAACCCTAGGCGATAACAATTAGGGTTTGAGAAATCCTGTGATGTTTCACAAAAACCCTAATATCATCGTTTATCTTTAAAATTTTGAATTTTGAATTGAAGATTTTAAACAGAGAAAAAATAATTAAGATTCAAAAGATAATTATCTAATTTTATCTATTTATCATTTGAATTTTATTCAAAAGATAATTATCTATTTATCCTTTTATCTTTTGAATTTTAAATTCAAAAGGATAATTATTATTTAATTTTTTGAATTTAAAAGATAATTATCCATTTTTCTTTTTATTATTTGAATTTTAAAATTTAAAAGGATTTTATTGAGATTATTTAATTAGAAAAATAGTTTTCCTTAATTAAAGGGTTTTTATCAAAATTTAAATTTTGAAATTTAAATTTTTATTTTAAAATTTGACATTTGAAATATTGAATTTTGAATTTTGAATATGAAATTTGAATTTTAAAATGGGAATGAACTTTTGTAAAGAGTTATAAATTGGTGGGACTTAGAAGGACAATGAGACAATTACATACGCTACAAAGACTAGTATTTAAATTATTATAATTTAATTATTATTCTTTTTATAGGTTGTAATTATAAATGAGTAAATAGGGAGGTTAATTTTGAATGAATGATTTATTATTTATCTTGCATCATCATATAATGTGCCATATAAAAATAATGATATACCAATATCAAAATGCCATGTAGAATGTACATGCATCATTGTAGTCTAAATTTATAATGTGTTATAGATTAAATACAATGCGAATTTTATAAAAATTATAAATTATAAATTGGGATTTATTTTTTATAAAAGTTCATAATTTTTCAAAACTTGATTTTTCTAATTAATAAAAAGTTATGTTTGTTGAAAAAGCAACAGAAAGTCCATTTTTCGAAAAACTAACTGGGAGGGTCGTTTACGTTGAAACGTTCCCAAGGTCCCCAATTAACTTGATCATGTCATGATGAATGGTTTAAAGCAGTCATAGCGGTCCTCTCTTCGGTGAGAGAAACTTTAGAATTGTGTCGCTTTGAGTTATCGAGTTGCTTAAGAAGCTAAAACTTGTAAAGAAAGTGGTGAGACGGGACCGTCCCTAGACAAACTGTTAGTTCATAAATCCCTTTAAAGCCGATACGTTGGTTAAAGACTTAGACCGATGGACATTGAAATCCGTCATACGGGCTAGTCAATGGGGCCAAGGTGACCAAAACAGTTAGAGATTGGTTAAGCTAGATGTAGTGACATCTTGAGAAACGTCAACTAAAGAAGATGAGTCTCGATGCGATAGTAGGTAGCTTGGACGTTGTTCTTAGATGAGACAAGCTATCGTTGTTGATCGTAACATTATGGAAGAAATATTTCTTTATTATATTTTTAAATATTTAAGTATTTGCATCATGCATCATAATTTCCTTAATGATTGAGTATTTATTTACACTGTTTTATTTATTCTTTTCAATAATCATGCGCTATCCCCACTCTTAACTATATTAAACGTGAATAAACTTACTGATGAAAATTACATAGATTGGAAATGTAATATTGATATCATGCTGACAGCAGAAAATGACAAGTTTGTGCTCACCACCCCTTGTCCCCTTGAGCCAATTGCTGAATCGACTAAAGAGAAAAATGATGCTTATGCTTCATGGCTGCATTCATATTGGCTTCTATTGCCAATGTGTTGTAACAACAACATCAGAACATGGAAACTGACGCTGATATGATGTTGAATATCATCAAAATATTTGAAGATCAAAGTCGTCAAGCCAAACAGGCAGTTGTGTGAAACTTCATGAACGACATGATGAAACCTGGAACTCCTATCAGAGAACATATGATGCTGATCATTAGTTATCTGAATGGGATGGAGATCATGGGTGTTGAGGTACATTGTGAGACACAAGTTGATATGATCCTTGAGCAATGATTCAATTTAAATTTCATTGATAAAGATATTGATAATTTTAGAAATGATTGCTTAATTACTACTGCACGTTTGATTAATAAAATGTTTTATGTAAAACCAATAGTTCTAATGATATGTGACACTGAAGTGAATGTTGATTCATAAAGGGATAGTAAAAGGTTGAAGCCTGACTCAACCAATCTTACCTATTTGTGACATTTACGCCTTGGGCATATTAGCCTGGACAAGATTAAAAGACTTACAAATGATTTTCCTTTGCAAACTTTAAGTATGGAGTCACTACATATATGTAAATCCTATATAGAAGATAAAATGACCAAGAGACCCTTTTCAACAAAAGGGTAAAAGCCATTCAATGCCTCAAACTTATACATAGTGATGTATGTGGGCTATTGAATATACAAACAAGAAGAGGCTATGAATACTTTGTAACCTTCACTGATGACTACTCAAGTTTTGGTCATATTTATCTAATGCGCCAAAAGTCTGAAACCTTTGAAAAGTTCAAATAGTATAAGGCTATGGTTGAGAAGCAATTAGAAAAACAAATCAAAATACTACGATCAGATCGTGGTGGAGAGTACTTGCTATGAGAGTTCAAAGACTTTCTTAAGGAAGAATGTATTATTTCTCAGCTTATATCACATGGCGCTCCAGAACAGAATGGTGTGTCAGAGAGAATGAATCAAACTCTAATGGTTATGGTTAGATCTGTGATGAGTTACTCATCCTTCCTAATTTCGTTCATGAAAATGCCTTGGAAATATTAGCATACATTCTGAACCAAGTTCCATCGAAAACGATGCCTAATATACCATATGAAAGATGAAATGGATGAAAGTCGTCGGTTAACCACCTTAGAATATATGGGTGCCCAACACATATTCTGAAAGTGAAGACAGGCAAGTTGACCAGTCGATCAGAATTATTCATTTTTGTAGGATATCTCAAGGGAACGAAGGGATAGATCTTTCATAATTCAACTGACAAGAAAACATTCCTTAGCACGAATGTACATTTCTTGAGGAAGACTATATAAAAAGTGTGAAGCCGACAAACACTCTTGTGCTAGAGGAACTTTTGAGTGGGATGACACCGACTCCCTAATTAGGAATTATTGCTGATTCAATAATAGACGAACCACAACATGGACCAAAGCCTATGGAGCCTCGACGTAGTGGGAGGGTTGTGAGACAACCTAACAGGTACATGTCTTATGGAGATGCCTTAACAGCAGTCTCAGACAAGGATCGTGATAAACTTGTCTCCTGATCTCAGGCCATGGTTGGTACTGAAGAAAATCTATGGCAAGAAGCCATGAACATTGGGATACAATCGATGTACTCAAACGGAGTCTGGAAACTTGTAGATACTCCTGAAGGGGTAAATCCGGTAGGGTGTAACTGGATTTATAAGAAAAAAAGAGGTCCGAATGGAAATGTGAAGACATTCAAACCTAGGCTAGTAGCCAAGGGCTATACCCAAAAGGAATATATAAACTACGGGGATACTTCTCGCCGGTAGCCGTGCTTAAATCCATCTGAATCTCATGTTCATTGTTGTTGCCCTTGATTATGAAATTTGGTACATGGACGTTAAGACTATTTTTCTGAATGGAAATCTTCAAGAGCGCATTTATATGGCTCACAACCCTTAGAGGGCAAGGTTTGTGAACTGCTAAAGATCATTTATAGACTTAAGCAAGCATCACAGTCGTAGAATATTAGATTGGACGAAACTATCAATAACTTTAGTTTTGAATGGTTAGCGGATGAACCCTATGTGTATAAGCTGATCCATGAATGGAAAGTGATTTTTCTAGTCTTGTACGTAGATGATATTTACTCATTGAGAATGATGTAAAAAAATTATCTGTTGTTAAGATTTAGCTTGCAAAGCAATTTGATATGAAGGATCTTGAAGAAACTGCATTTGTCTTAGGTATTCAGATCTTTCTAGAAAGAAAGGATAGACAGTTGATACTATCTCAAACATCTTATATTGATAAGGTGATAGATCATTTCAGTATACAAGACTCCAAGAAGGGATATCTTCCTTTCAGACATGGAGTCAGTCTCTCCAAGGAGCAGTCTCCCAAGAATCCTCAAGAAGAGGAAGACATGATAACGATTCCCTATGCCTCATCCATAGGAAGTCACATGTATGCGATGCTTTGAACTAGGTCAGATATTCACTATGCCATATGCATGGTGATTCATTTCCAATATAATCCTGGAATCGAGCATTTGAATGCCGTCAAACATATGCTTAAGTAGGGTGATTCTGATTTCCAAGAAGACAATGATTCTAGGAGGTCTATTTCAAGATCAATGTTCATCCTAAACGGTGGAGTAGTTGTATGGAAAAGTATCAAGCAATCTTGCATTGATGATTCTACCATGAAAGCTGAATATATGGAAACTTGTGAAACTGCTAAGGAGGCTGTATGATTTAGAAAGTTCTTGAAGACTCTGAAAGTTATTCCAGAAGCTGACAAGTCCATTACAATTTACTGCGATAACAGTGGGGCTGTAGCAAACACGGAGGAACCAAGGAGCCACAAAAGATCCAAACACATAGAGCGTAAGTATCACATGATTAGAGAGATTGTTCAACGTGGAGATGTTGTAGTAATAAATATATCGACGGTCAACAACCTGGAAGATCCATTCACGAAAACTTTAAGTGGTAAAGTTTTTTATGGTCATCTGGAGGGAATGGGGATACGAGATTGTACATGCCTACTTTAGTCCAAGTGAAAGATTGTTGGAATTATGTCCATAAAGGAGAGTGTAATAACTATTTATGAGTATTTAGTTATTTCTCAGGAAATTTGTATTATTGAATTTAATGAATAAATAAAAAATTTATTTAATTAAATTGTGTTTATATTTTACTCAAGTCCTGAAACATTTTGGTACCAATGTGTATTTTCTACACTCATATGTGATGTGTGTTGTCACTTAATTAGTTAAGTGTGATTAATTGTATTGAAATTAATTAATTTATTATTTTATAATTATTAGATAATTAGTAAATAAAAAAATTAATTAATTAAGTGCTAGAGATTAATTAGATTTATCAATTGGATTGGTGAATTTCGATACAACACAAACTCTAAGAAGATATATACAAAATTCGAACATGGTGGTTACTTTGGGGTTAATTTTCAAAAATTTGAAATATAGGGGTATATTTACAAATTTCTAAAATTAATAGCTATATATATGTGATAGCAATTTGATTGTCACACGAATTGTATTAGATAACACAACTCTAGAACATAATAATTGATACTGATCAATGCACTGTGTAATTACACAGAGAGAAAAAAAAAGAGTTATCTCCCCCCAAACCCTTCACATGTTGCTGCTGAATTTTAAATTGAAGGAAGAAAAAAATTGATTTTTCTTATTCAATCATTTTGAGAGCCCATACTCAGTTCCTAAACAAATTCTCACGAGATATATTTATGAAATTAACGAGTTGTTATTTGTGTGAAGAAAATTTTGGGAAATTGGTTCTTGAAGGTCATACTTAGGTTTTGGTTCATGAAGATCAAGCTTGAATATTTAGATTTTGAAGTTTCAAGAACGAATACAAAGATTCCACCATTTCTGAAAATCTCTGACAATGCACAAAGGTGAAAATCATTTCAACCTTTTTCTATTCGTTTAAATATTTGTTATGCAAGATCGTTTGTTGTGTTGATTTTTAATTTTTCAATTCGATTAAATAAGTTTTAGAAATTTTTTTCAATATTCCACCCGCGAACCGTTCGTGGTTCAAACTTATTTTTCTTTAATTTTAAAGCCACCGATCCAACATTTAGACCTTATATTGACAAGCAATGCATGATAAATGAATGTTTTTCCAGTGCCGCCTGGTCCATCTAAAAAAAATCCCACATTCCCCAGAAATAACTCTTTTTAGTATAACAGTGTATGCATATTTTTGAGTTGTACTTAGAATTGATGAGGCCACAATATCTTCATTTGGTACTCTATTAACTCCTCATCCAATATTTTCTTGTTGGTATTGCACGATACATCATTAACCTTGGGTAGGCGAAATGAAAGGATTTTTTCCCATGGAATTAAGGAATGATTGCATATCTGATTTGAACTTGAAATTCTAGAGAGCTTGCATTAGTCTTTTTAGTCTTCTGGCATCATTTTAAAGTAAAGATCCCATAATTTTTTGACAACAGTATGTTCACAATGTATCAATAAATTTGTAAAAAGCCCTTCGAATAGTATAAGATATTTGGAATGATGCTGCTTCATCTAGACACTCGATGATACTTTCATCAAATTCAAGAAGCCCTCTTTGTTGTGCATCCCTTTTAAAAGTTGAACACTGTGACTGTGACCAATAACCATAAGGAGATTTACAAATGGCGTAGGTTCTTTAACATGATTGAATAGTAATCGTAAGTAATACCTTTTTCATTCACTTGGATTCGCGCCTTTAATCCTTGATATAACATCTCCTTTCTTTCTTTTTATCCATATTTTCAAACTTTTATCCCATACATAATGATCAGGAAACTCTCTGTATAGAAGTTTGCGTGCATGACCATCCATTCTACAAATTTTGAAGTACTCTGTTAGCATTGTCTTAGAGACGTGATCCCAACGAATAACATTCTCCAAGTTTTGTTTCTCCAATAAGAAACATATTGTTGATTTTGAAGGTGTAGTTGGAAATTTATTACTGCTCGAGATATTTCATTCATCCTAAAATCATATATTCTCCATAATGTTTCTTGTGAAGAAACCCATCTTACGTCTTAATATTCCTTGATTTCATTTATTGTTCTACCTTTCTCATCGTTGCTTATGTAAACAACTACTCTATCATGGCCTTTATAGATATATTTGTACAAATATTTGAGAACTTTTATACCCGAGTAAATTTTGACATTGATATGAAAATTATATCTTAGAAGCAAGTACGGATTATAAGGTACGACCCATTGACTATCAAACATTACGTTTCTTACTTTCACCAACAAAAGAATAAATGAAGTTATTGAATTTCAATTACACCATGATATATGCATATACTCTATTCCATTAACGATTAAATTTTATGTATTGATTTACCTTTTTTCCATCATTGTTCGCATGTACATTGCATATGCATCTTTTCCTTGAGTTGTTTTGGAACAAAATGGTCTGGGATAATGAAAAATGCGTTTTTTTTTAATCCATGGACTATTTTTATTCTCATGTGCACAAGATTTGTGAAGCATGTGTGTGACAACAACCTCATGGACAACATGATCATTTTCTTTACTTGGAATTTTGGCATGCACGTACTTGTCATATTGGTCAAAATTTTTTATCTCGTTTTCACTTCTCAGAATGATCAGCATATGAACATGTGGAAGTCCTCTTTTTTTGAAATTCAATTACATAAACATAAGTAACAACTTTTCGAAATATTTCCTTGTTTAATATTTGATCTTTCAAATCCTGAGTGTCCCTCTAAATACTCTTGTGGTTATATCTGGCCTATCTTAGGACCGTTGTCCTTCACGAAGTTCATTCTTTATTTCAGCCCACTCAGCATTGCATCTCATTGTTATAAAGAGGTCAGAGTTTCCAAAGCGTTGCACCAAAGCCATTGCATCTAAATAAAGATGATGCATGTCTCTTGGGTCACGAACAAAAGATGGGAGCAAAACTATTCTTTTCTCAATCTTATCTCCTCTTGTTTCTCCGACATTTATAGTATCAATGATCCCTTGGCGTAACTTAGATCTAATTTGAGATTGTTGGGTACTATAGTAATCACGCCTTGTTGTCTCAAGCTTTATATACATATCGACAACAAATTGTTCCAAAAGACGTCTAGCCAGTAGAATAATTGATTGATTAGAAGGTCATATTTGCAACTTATAACAATAATATTCCCTGCATGGTATTTTTGACAAACTTCCTTTGGAAACTCCTAACAGTAAAATCAAATATCATAGTTTTGGATAATGAAATCTGCATT
The DNA here is from genome assembly GCA_003255025.1 of Datisca glomerata. NCBI lineage: Eukaryota > Viridiplantae > Streptophyta > Magnoliopsida > Cucurbitales > Datiscaceae > Datisca > Datisca glomerata. The sequence goes on from QANY01008108.1 coordinate 88,844, forward strand.
TTCATTTTTTCATGCATGGACTATTTTTATTCTCATGTGCACAAGATCCGTGAAGCATGTGTTTGACATCAATCTCATGAACAACATGATCATTTTCTTTACTTGGAATTTTGGCACGCACGTACTTGTCATATTGGTCAATATCTTTTATCTTGTATTCTCTTCTCAGAATGATCAGCATATGAACATGTGGAAGTCTACTTTTTTGAGATTCAATCACATAAACATAAGCATAAACTTTTCAAAATATTTCCTTGTTTAATATCTGGTTTTTCAAATCCTATTGTTTCCCTCTGCATACTCTTGTAGTTAAATCTGGCCTATCTTGAGACCGTTGTCCTTCACGGAGTTCATTCTTTATTTCAGCCCACTCAGCATTGCACATCAGTGTTATAAAGAGGTCATGCTTTCTAAAGCGTTGCACCAAAGCCATTGCATCTAAATAACGACAACGCATGTCTCTTGGGTCACGAACAAAAGATGCAGGAAAAACTATTCTTTTCTCAACCTTATCTCCTCTTGTTTCACCGACATTTATAGTATCAATGATCCCTTGGCGTAACTCATATCTAATTTGAGATTGTTGGGTACTATAGTAATCAAGCCTTGTTGTCTGGAGGTTTATATACATATGGACAACAAATTATTGCAAAAGACGTCTAGCCAATAGAATAATCGATTGATTAGAAAGTCGTATTTGCAGCTTATAACAATAGTATTCCCTGCATCATATTTTTCGAACTTCCTTTGGAAACTCCTAATAGTAAAATAAAATATCATAGTTTAATATAAAAATTATGCAATTTATATATATTTAAAAGAATATAATAAGATTTTAATAAAGTAAATTTACCTTTGCGTTATAGGACATGTTGTAGGTCCATCCATATCTTGAATGTCTCTAGGTTCCATCGTAAGGGGTAATGGAAGACATCTTAAAACTTGGGATGCAACTCGTCTGTCTACAGTGGCTCTGATAGTCTGCTTGCGCTCTCTTTTCAACTCTTCCATATACTGTTGCAGCTTCTATATTTGGGACCATAATTCAGAGCTTTCTACATTATTACCCATTAGTTCCACTATTTTGGTCACCTTAGGGGACCCGTCCTCCCCAGCTCTTATTCGCTCTTTGATGTCTAGTGCCTCCCTGTCATTCTCTCCTCAGGGATTTTTTGGGAGCACCTGTCTTCTTTCCTGCTCCTATCATTCTCCTATCTCATGTGTTTGGGAGGAAAAGTGTAGAAATGATGAACCTGTTGGTCTTGATCTTAAAAGGAAAATGATGAGCTGTAGAAATGATGAACCTTTTGGTTCTAATCTCTTATTGAAGAAAATTCTACTTGTTTACAATGAGGAAGGATATATGTATACAAATGATTATAACGGTTGCCTATGATCACCTATGATCTCCAACGGATGCCTACTTGAAGCCTGAAATCGTTATTTACCAGAAATGGTTAGACACCCACTGTGTTTGGTGAAAGTCTCTGTTCTGCTTCCCTCTTTTGCCTATGATGAAGATTTCCTTCTGAGGCTGCAGCTTTTACTTCTCTTTCTTCAACACTCCTCCTCAAGTTGGGTTCGTATAGGTTGATCGAGCCTAACTTGTTAAGTATTCTTTGGAGGTTATTTTTGTCAAGGGCTTTGGTGAAGATGTCGGCTAGCTGGTCTTCACTACGTACAAAGGGAATGGTGATTTCTCCCGACTGTACCTTCTCTCTTATAAAGTGACAGTCCACTTCAATGTGTTTGGTTCTCTCGTGGAAAACAGGGTTCATTGCAATATGACGTGCTGCTTGGTTGTCACAGTGCATTTCTATCAGTTTTCTTATCTCGATCTTCATGTCTTGAAGGAGATGTCTAATCCATGTGAGTTCGCTAGCAGTGGAGGCCATGGCTCTGTATTCTGCCTCTGCACTTGACCTTGCTACAACAGTTTGTTTCTTGCTCTTCCAGGTTACTAGATTTCCACCTACAAAGACACAGAAGCCAGTTGTAGATTTTCTATCATAACTACCTGCACAGTCAGCGTCAGTGTATCCAACTACGGAGTTTGCCCCGGTTCTCTTCATCCATATCCCTTGGCCGGGTGTTCCTTTAAGGTATCTGAGTATCCTTTTTGCGGCTGCCTGGTGATTTGTGCAGGGTGCGTGCATGAATTGACTGATAACGCTAACTGCAAAAGTGATATCTGGTCTTGTAACTATTAGATAAATTAGTTTTCCTACTAGTCTCTGATATTGGCCTATATCAAGATTGGTTTGCTATCATTCAGTCTTATTTTCATGTTGGTTTCCATTGGTGTGCTAGCAGGTTTTGCCCCTATCATGCCTGTTTCTTTTAACAAGTCTAAGATATATTTTCTTTGAGATAGAAACAATCCCTTTTTCGAGTGAGCTATTTCTATCCCTAGGAAGTACTTCAGTTTTTCTAGATCTTTAATATCAAACTCTCCTTTTAGAAATTCTTGAACACTCCATATTTCATCGTGATTATTTCCGGTGATGATAATGTCATCTACGTAGACTAAAATGATGGTGGTGGAGTTGTTCGTGTGTTTGACGAACATAGATGAGTCAGCCGTGCTTTTGACAAAGTTAATTTTTAAAAGAGACAAGCTTAATTTTCCATACCATGCCTTTGGTGACTGTTTCAGGCCGTAGATAGCCTTCTTTAATCTACATACCAGAGATGAGTGCGTTACTTTCTCGTGTCCTGGAGGTAGGGACATATATACTTCTTCCAGATTTCCTTGGAGGAATGCGTTTTTTACATCCATTTGATTTAGTTCCCAGTGGAGGTTGGTTGCAACGGATAGTAACACTCGGATTGTGTTCATTTTTGCCACTAGAGCGAACGTCTCCTGGTAATCCACTACATATGTCTGAGTAAAGCCTTTGGCAACTAGTCGGGCTTTATATCTCTCGATAGTGCCGTTGCTGTTGTATTTGGTCTTGTAGACCCATTTACATCCCACGTTGGGTAGTGGGATTATGTCCCAAGTTTCATTCTTTTCCAAGGCTAGAAGTTCTTCATTCATCGCCTTTCTCCATTTGGGGTTGAGTTGGGCTTCTTGATAGGTCTTTGGCTCAACTGTTTCATCAATTTTTCTCAAGTATGCCCTGTGGATGTTAAAGATTTTATAATAAGATAGGAATTTTTGGATAGGGTATAGAACCTGATGGAACACGTAGTCTTTTAATCTTGCTGGGGGTTGAGTTTGCCTTGTTGATCTTCTTACGATTACTGCTTCATCAGTGACAACTGGCTCATCAGTTGCTCCCCCTGAGGTAGTTGTCTCAGGCGCGGTTGATGTGGTATCCTGTTCCTGTCTTATGATATCGGAGGAAATAATACTGTTAGGTAGCGGAAACGTTTGGTGGTGGTTATGATTATCGGAGTCCTTTGGGTAATAGGATTCTAGTTCTAAAAATTATACATCACGCGAGATGTAGAGTTTATTGTTTATTGGGTCGTAGCACTTATATCCCTTTTTTTTCAGCAGAATACCCCAAAAATAGGGCTTTGACTGAGGTTTTGTCCAATTTATCAAGTTTTGGAATGTGTACGTAGCATGTACATCCGAATACTCGTATGTGATCAAGGTTAATTTTCTTACCCTTGAGAATTTCTAGAGGGCTTTTCAGATGCAATTTTACACTGGGTAATCGATTGATAAGGTAAGTTGCTGTGAGTATTGCATCGGACCAGTATCTTTTGGGTACGTTGTTTTGGAGGAGGAGAGACCTAGTCATTTCAAGAAGGTGTCAGTTTTTGCATTTCGAGACACCGTTTTGTTGTGGGGTGTGGATACAGGTGGTTTGATGTCGTATACCTTTTTGTTTAAAAAACTCAAAAAAGGTGTTGTTAGTATACTCGGTTCCATTATCGGACCTAAAGATTTTTATGGTTGTTTCAAATTGAGTTTCAACTAAATTGTTGAACTCTTGAAAATGACTAAAGACTTCATTTTTTGATTTCAAAAGATATAACCATGTGGTGCGAGAGAAATCATCAATAAATGTAACAAAATATTTGAATTTATTATGAGTCAACTGGGGCAGGTCCCCAAATATCAGAATGAATTAATTCAAAACATCGTTTTGTCGTACTACTAGATAGTGGAAAGGATAACCTGGTTTGTTTTGAGAGTTTGCAGACTGAGCAACTGCTAGAGTCTGAATTACAACCAAGTAATTTGTTTAGGATTTTGTCGGAGGGATGACCGAATCTCCAATGTAATATTTTGTCTTTTGGTACTGTACTGGAGGTGGCCAGGCATGTTTTGTTGGTATCTTCTAAGTAGTACATACCGTTTCTAAATTTTCCTTCACCAATCTTCCTCCCGGTGACTCGATCCTGAAAAATTACTTTGTCAGGTGAAAAAGTAACATTGCAGTTTAAGTCTTTGGTTATTTTACTGATGGATAGGAGATTGGAGTTAAAATTGGGTAGACAAAGTACGTTGTTAATGGTTTTTGTGAAGAGTGTGGTCGACCCTGTGCCAAAAATTGGAACTTTATTTCCATTGGCTACCGTCACGTGTTGTGGTTTTTCTAATTTAGTGAGACTGTGTAGATTTTTTGTGTTATAAGTCATGTGGTGGGAGGCACCAGAGTCTATTATCCAGTGTTCTAAGTTATGACAAAAAATTGCAGATTTAGAAAAATAATTGACAGTATTGCAAATGGATGAACCTGAGGTTTCGCGCAAAAATTCTCCGAATTGTTTGAGCAGTGTAGTCATCTGTGTGTTGTTGTCTGGGTGTAGGTCTGCTCTAATAGATCCGGATCTGTCTATTTCTTCCATTCGGTCGGGTCGGTACCCATTACCCGAACCGGGTCCATCTGTCTTGTGTGCTCTGCGATCTGGTTCAGGTCCAGACCCGTGACCCGCTCTGCTGAAACCCTCGGTATAAAAGGGAAAAAATTTCGCGGAGCCTCCTCGCTCGTCACTTTTTGCGCAGCTCCCTCACTCGTTCTGGAACTTTCTCTGGTTCTGCCGGAGATGAGGGTGCAGGTTCCAGCACCGGTCGTGGGTGTGCCCTTCCTTTCGGCAGTGGCTGCATTTCACCGGCTCGCCTAGCTGTCCGCGGTGTCTTCCCCCTTCCTTAGGGTTAGGGTTTCGGAGGAAGCCACGGGTGGCCATTGCTAGTGCCTCTGCCTTGTCATCTCTGGTACTCATTACTCGTCGTCTGGTTTCTTCTTTTGAACCATGGCTGAGACCGTGGCAAAAGTTGGCTTCTTTGTCGACATCAAGATCTGAGCTCGGAATGCTTCGTAGCTTGAGTCGACAGCCGTCAAGAAGTGAAAAACCATATCCTGTTCAGCCCGCTCTTAGAGTTCCTTCAGGTCAGTGGTCATCGGTCTCAAGGTTTCAAGTTCTTTGAACTTAGATTTTAAAAACCCGGTTAGCTCCGGTACTGATCTGTCCCCCTGTTTTGCCTGGGAGATCTCTCGTTTAAGTTCAAAGACTTGCGCAAAATTGTTTTGTTCACAATAGTTGCTCCGTATTTCTTCCCAGAGTTCCTGTCCTGTTTCACAAAAACAAAAGATTTCACTGAGTTTTGGGTCTATTGAATTAGTTATCCAGGTCATTACCTGGTTGTCCATGATGTCCCATTCCTTTGAGTTTCGGTCTGGTCTTGGCTTATTGCCATCCACAAAACCCAGTCTGCCTATTCCTTTCAGGCTCACCCGAGCCACCTTGGCCCACGGTATGTAATTGTGGCCAGTGAGTAGGATGAAGGTTAGTCTGGGATTGGTGTCATGGTGGTGAAGCTGGCCGGAGGTTGATGGTTCTGCCATATGTGTTGGTTCTCAGAATCACTACTTTGATACCATGTAGAAATGATGAACCTGTTGGTTCTGATCTTAAAAGGAAAATGATGAGCTGTAGAAATGATGAACCTTTTGGTTTTGATCTCTTATTGAAGAAAATTCTACTTGTTTACAATGAGGAAGGTTATATATATATACAAATGATTCTAACGGTTTCCTATGATCACCTATGATCTCCAACGGATGCCTACTTGAAGCCTGAAATCATTTTTTACCAGAAATGGTTAGACACCCACTGTGTTTGGTGAAAGTCTCTGTTCTGCTTCCCTCTTTTGTCTATGATGAAGATTTCCTTCTGAGGCTGCAGCTTTTACTTCTCTTTCTTCAACAAAAAGGTAGAGGGAGGAGGCTGACGATGAGAATGAGAGATGTCCACAGGCAGTAGGGAAGGTCTTTTGTCGTACGTTGTTACTATTTGGGTGAGTGCTTCCATGTATTTTTTTATTCTCCTGACTATCTTGGAGAATGAGGACATAAAGTCTTTTTTCCTCTATATGTCACGGTCATGGTGGGGGGTAGGTCTCTTCTAGGAGAAAAGGAAGGTAGTTATACCCCCTGGTCCTCTGTGAAGTCTTTCATCGGACTAGGATGATGAGGATGAACTCATCTTCTCTCTACCCACAGCGGGGAAGGGATTGTGATGGAAGTTCGAAGAATATGTCAAATTGTTCTCATTGGTTGATAGAGGAGGAGACAATTAATTACCTAGTTCTCTGAGTTAACATAAAGGATGCCTGAGGGGACTTGAGGGAGAACCTTTGACATGAGGGGTGACATTTGGATGGGGTGGCCGTTGGTCCAATAATGCGGAATCACGTAGAAACCTACTTTCAGCTGACATTGATTAAAGTGATGATCGTGTGTGGCTCCCAAGCTGTCTAACCCTAAAGGCATTAACCTATGTGAGGTGTCCCCCTTTAGCTTCTGGTCGGCTTGAGATACCCTCAAGCATTGGTCTGGGTAAGCTCACCTTAAGCACTAGTCTTGGTAACTTGACCCTAGACCCAACTGCTTGGCCATGTGGCAGCTCCACCAAGCCTGACATGTGGTAATGAAAATACCTCCAAGAAAGGGCCCATGGTCTTGATGAGTAGGAAGAAGATATGTGTTCCCTTCTGGAAGGACTTGAAAATACCCATAACACTTTACGTTTAAAAAAGTAGAAATAAAAACAATTTTGAGAATCCATAGCTTGGGATCTGTAGTGTCTAGTATGAGCAGCAAAACCACTCAGAGATAAAGTCAAGTAGAATAGTTTATCTGAACTACATTTCTTAGCTGTCTCAGTCAATACCGGCTTCGCTACCAGACATACCCAACATTAATGGTTGCGTGATTCATTAGCTCCAATATGTAGGAGCTTTGTACTGAATATGTCGTTATTGTTTGAAATATCAACGTCCTAAAAGGATTTGGAATTTTCTTCTGTCCACAAGCAGTTCATTTTAGGTTTTGAAATTAAGCCAGCTAAATTGCTTCGTCATTCACCAAATACCAAATTCATTTGGTTATAGTAAGTACTCTAATATCATAGATACAACTTTTTTATTGAATGTATTATCATTCATATATAAATTAACGGCATCTCAATGTCTAGAAAAACAAGAAGTAAAAAGTATAAGATATAATATAATATTAGTCTGTAGTGAGTACAGTTAGTAAACATCTAATTAACTTTGTCAAATAAATTTTGTTTCATACTAATCAGCCTAACATTACTCTTTCACTATTTTTTTAAATAATGTAACATAATATTTCATTGTATAATGTAGCTTCAATATTTTGAAACCTATTTGTAAAGGATTTTTCCCATCTCATTCAAGATTAGGGGAAAAATCTATTGATAAAGATAAATTTACGTAAGTATTAATGAGATAGAGAGAGACTGTAATAATAAAAATTATAAGGAGTAAATGCACTAGGTCCTCCCTATCTGGATTGCCTTGAAAAATCTCTGGTGTTTTATTGCATACATTGGCTTTACAAAGACTTCCCAAATGGAATGTGTATGATTAAAATAATAAAATAATAAATGTCACATGAGACGCTCATCAAACCTAAGGATAACACCCGTTTGTGGGGATCCTCTCTACTCAGTAGAAGTTGTTTTTTCTTCCTTATTTTACATCTGTCTTACTCAGCCACCCATCAATCACTATCACATGACGATTTCATGTGGTTCCAAGCCAATCAGTCAGAGCCACTTGGTGGTCTACCCACTTGTCTTGTCTTGATCGTTTCAGCTTACCCAATCAATCATGACTTGATTGTCGGTCTGAACTCATTTTTTCATTCTGATGTTTTATCCCGTCCTTGAAGTGATGATCCCCGTTGTGAAATATCTTGCGACTTCAGTCCGCCACCCATTTATGCTTTTTCGACGATTTCAACGAGTCCTGGGTAGGCCCTTTTGTCCATCTGGCAGAGAATATTTTTTACCTGTTCATTTGCCTCCATTGCTCTTCGACGATGCTCGTCGATGTGCAATGAATGTTCTCAGCACGCTTCCTGTTTTAGGAGAACGACCATTCTTGATCTAATTTCATCATCTCAGAATCCTATTTTATTCTGCAAAACATTAAATATTACGCAAAAAAGTCATAAGTATTTAAATAATGAGATGATGTACTATCATTACCTCATTTCTAGGGTTGCTGACACGCTCCTTGAAAATTTCGTTGTTATTAATGTTGTTTTATCTTATCATGATACGCGTGCGCGTGGGCTTCGTTTCTTGGTTCTCACGTCATGCGTGTTTCTGGCCCGTTAGATTTTCCCTTTATCCATCTGTCGTGTTGTCATTGGCTCATCTGTTTTAGGTAGACTGGCAGTAACTATTTTGCTGTCTCTTCCCTATGCGTTCGTCATTTGCCTTTCTCCCTTTTTAGAATCGGTGTCTTTTCATCTTTCTGTAATTTCTATAGATCCGCAGGTCCCTCGGCCTTTGCTGTAGCTTTTTTCTTTGCAGATTCTAAAGTTGTTATTGAACATATACGAGCCACGACCTGGTCGCCTTTTATTGTTTTCACTCCTTCTAAGGACGGATATTTCAATACTTGGTGAGACGTCGGGGGTACAACCTTCATTTTGTGGAGCCAACTCCTTCCTAGGATCGCGTTGTATGGGGAAGTTGTTCCCCGTACCATGAATTCGGTCATAGTTAATCGAGTATGCACTCACTAGGAGTGTTAGAGCTCATTCGGAGTAGCTGATAACTCAGTTGAAACCGATCAACGGCTGTGATGTTCCTTGTAATTTTTGAACTCCCATGGACATTTTCTCCACGGTCACCTAATATACAATGTTCACTGCGCTTCCATCGTCTACCAAGACCCTCCTTAACAAGCAGTTGTCGACCTGAATTGAAATGACGAGGCGTCGTTATGGTGCTCTTCGTTTTCTAGATTGGAGTCGCCGAACACTAGCGGTGAGTCCTCGTTGCTGCTTGAGGGCTTCTGCTAATGTCTTTCTAACATTGGCCTCTTGCAATATATCTTTCTTTCCTTTCTTGTTGTTCCTTCTTACTCGATTAATGCTATAACCGTGTCGACGATGCGGAGGAGTTATTTCTCTTTATTCCTCTTATCTTCTTCTCGGATGTCTTTCTCAGTCTTACGTTTCTATTCATCTCTTTTCACAAATTGGCTAAGGTATCCTTCTTTGATCAACGGCTCAATATAGTCATTGAGCTGGAAACAGTCTCGCGTGTAATGCCCGTTGCTCTTATGATATGAGCAATATTTGTCTTAGTCTTTGTAGCTAGGTTCCTTAGTGAACAGGGAAGATCTTTTCAACCAAGGTTTGTCTTTAATTGTCTCAAGTATTTAGTTGACTGAGATGGTCAACGGTGTGTAGACCTTGTTCCTCGGGTGGGTTCTGTCAAAATCTTACCTCTGGTGGACTTTCTTCTCATATGTTCTTTCTGTTTCGTCATACTTCCTTCCTTCAGATCTTAAGCTTTTTTCCTGCTTCCAGGATTCTTGTTCCTTCTGTTCAACCATTTTCCCATACTCTTCTTCTCTTCCTCCAATGTAATATAGGATCGTGCCCGTTGAAAAACCTCTGCCATGGAACTGTTCTTCATCATGCTTCCTTCCTTCAGGTCTTAAGCTTCTTTTGCACTTCTGGGATTCTTCTTCCTTCCGTTCAACCGTTCTTACCATACTCTTCTTCTCTTCCTCCAATGTAACATAGGCTCGTGCCAAATATGTTGAGCATTGTTCTATAAAAATGGAGGACATAATAGTAAAGTTTGTGATTGAGTGCATTGGTAAGGAGTGGTACCACTTTAAAGTCGTCCCATCTAAACTAGTAGGGAATAGTCTACACATCATCTGTCATCGTGTTTGTACATCGACATGTCTTGTCTGAATCGTCGAAGATGGTCTAAGGGATCAGACTTCCCTTCATAGCATTTGAACCTGGGCGCAATGAATTTTTTTGGTACAGGTGCTGCTAGAACTTCTGGGCTTAATGATGTCCTGATAAGAGACTAAAAGTCATTTTTCCCATACTCCCGAGATTCCTTATCTCCATCATCTTTTGGTCGAACAGCTTATCGACTACTTCTTTTGACATGATTCGGGATTGCCGAGCCTCTCTCGTGGTTTCCTTCACAGGGTTTTGTGATCAGATTTCTTCTTCTCGTCGTATGTTTCTATCATTCTTGCTGTCCCCTTACCTTTTGTCTCGTGTTTTCGTGAGTTCTTATTGTAGCGTGCTGATTTCTTTTTTACATTCTGACATGCATTGTGCATTGCTTTAGTATTCATTCTTTCCATCTCGTGTATCCCATTCAAGATCATCTGCAGCATTTCTGTGGGTGGGGTCGGTTGATCTGCCTGCTCATCTCCGTTATCGGGCATGTTATCTCCATTTAGAGCAGTGTTGGATCTGGTTCTAGGCATGTTTACAATTTTGTAGGGTAAGTCTATGGAGTTTTTTTCTCAGACTCTCAATGAAACCAAAATAAATGTGAATGATTTTCCCATCTCATCCAATATTAGGGGAAAAATCTATTGATTAGGATAAATCTACGTAAGTATTAATGAGATAGAGAGAGCATGTGATAATAAAAAATTATAAGGAGTAAATACATTGGGTCCTCCCTATCTGAATTGCCTTGAAAAATCTCTGGTATTTTATTGAATACATTGACCTTATAAAGACTTTGCTAATGACATGAGTTTGATTAAAATAATAAAATAATAAATATCAGATGAGACGCTCATCAAACCTAAGGATAACACCCGTTTGTGGGGATCCTCTTTACTCGGTATGAGTTGTTTTCTCTTCCTTATTTAACATCTGTCTCACTCAGTCACCCATCAATCACTACCACATGACTATTTCCTGTGGTTCTGAGCTACTTGGTGGCCTACCAACCTGTCTTGTCCAGATAATTTCATCTTATCCAATCAATCACGATCACTTGATTGTCGGTCTGAACCTCTTTTCCCGTTCTGATGTTCTGCCCCGTCCTTGAGGTGATGTCCCCATTCTCGAGACATCGGTTCCGGTCCTTGAAGTGATGATCTCTCGTTATCGAGACCCCCATTGTGAAATATCTCATGACTTCAGTCCGTCACCCGTTTCTTCTTTTTTGACGCTTTCCACGAGTCCTGGGTAGGCCCTTTTATCCATGTGACAGTGAATATTTTTACATGTTCACTATTTTTTCTTGTTATTTATTCAAGTGGTTAATAAACAAGTGTGATGCACGTGTAATTGAACATATTATATATTAGACTTACTTATTACTTAGAATCATATTTATGTAAATTAAACTGAATCATACTTAACATAATATCATTTATTTTTAATTTATGTGAATAAAATTAATATAATGTTATATTGTTATTATTTTTATTTGTTGATATATTATGCAACTAGGTTAAACAACATCATGTATGTCTATAAAAAAATTAAGAATGTATCGTAAAAATATGCTCTAAAAACTTAAAAGAAAAAGTGATTCATAAGAATAAAATTTTTTATTCAAGTTTTATTCTATACTTTGATCTTTCTTTTTTCATTTATACTATAAATTTATTTTTTGTTTGTAAATTTTATATAACTATAGTTATATAATTGTATGTTGTATGTCCATCATAACAATATATACTTCTCGCCTTAAAACAATTGTATTGTTTCATATTCAAAAATTGTATTGTTTCAATTGAAAAAAATGAATTGTTTCAAACCGGAAATTGTATTGATTAGGTTTATGGTCGTTCGAGTGGGCTAAATGGTCATAGTTTGTGGCAAATGTACATTTAAGAGGAAGTTTATGAATAATAGAAAAATATGTGGACAACTAGAAATTAATTACCCAAAAAAATTTCTTCATTGCTCCCCATGTTAATATATCATAGATATCAAATTTGATGACCAATCACCAATAAAGATTTATAATACTAGCATAACGACCTTTGATCACAATCACTTTTCTAACTTTCCAACTCCACAAAACTTGCCTATCAGGAAAAAAAATACTTGAAATTGATACGCGAATATAGTGAGTCAGATATGCTCTAGATAACAAAACAAAAACAAAATATAAAACTATAATACAATATGAAAAGGTTTGCCATCAGTATGATACTCTAATATAAAAATATGTTCAATAATATGATATCAATAATATATTTAAGGTATCTATAATATATTTGTAATAAAATATTATAAATATTTAAAATTTTATTATAAATATTTAAAATGTGTTGTTTTTATCTCTCTGTTCAACATATTTTAAATAATCATAGTATCATATTTATTATATTTATTAATATCACAGATCCAATCTAATATATAAATATTTTTTTCTCAAAAGCAGAAGCAAGGTATAAGGCAATGAAGCTAATTGCAACAACTGTCAAGCCAAGCAGACAAGTCAGAAAGCCCAAAGATTCTCATCTCATATATAGCTAACAATTTGACATTTCATACTAAAAGGTAACGTCCGAGCAAAATTTTATAAGAAATTGGTTAGCATGTATTTCAGAAAATTTACATTATTTCACATAATTATTATATCATTTTCTCTTAATTTCAAACTACAAAAGATCACTAATTAAATCACTCGAAAACAATAATTTATCTATAACATCTTAAAAATTACACTATTTTAAAGAAATTTTTAAAATATAAAAATGATCTTTTTTTCAAAAATTTTTAGATTTAAATCCAATGAACTATCTATCTAAACTTCGTTCAAATACATGTTTAGGCTCATCCTTTTTAAACACACCTAAGAGAAAACTAAAATAAATTAGTAATGTGAAACTTAATTTATCCGTTTCGAGTTTGATCACAAGAACATTTGTCTGCTTAATTTTCTTCTTTATTTCAGTTTGCTGATAAAGTTTGCTCTAAATTTCGGATACCTTTTCATATTGAATTCTTGAATTCTAGAATCTAAATAATTTCTCATATTTAAGTGATTGAGTTTCTAATACATGGTTTTTTGTTTCTCTTTCAGGTTAGTCAATCTGATATGGAGCGTCATTTTTTCATTTTTATTTTTGTTTAATGATTGAGTTTTGAAAAAATTATGATATGTAAAGAAAAGCTAAATTAGGCCCACGAATATACATAAAATGTAAACTTGGTGCAATATGGCTTTTTACGACGATATAGCATCTCATCGAACTATGTTTTCTTTTATAAATCTGACTATTTTCTTGATGATAAAATTTGTCACCAAAAATATTTTGTGGCAAAATATATTATCGTCGCTGAAATGTTTACTGGTTAAATGACATGTTATCTAAACTTGTAGTGAAAAAAAGATGTGTAGTCGTTGAAATGCTTCGTGACTATACGACATATCATTGTGAAACATTTAGCGACAAAATCACATGTCATCGCTAAAATGTTTCAGCAACAACCTGATGTGTCCTCGTTAAAGGTTTCAGCGATGGAATGTGAATTTTGTGGCTAAAAGTTTCAGCAGTGAAGCCCTATTTTCTTCACTATTAGTACTCTAAAATGAAGTCATCTGATTTTCATCACTAAAGCCTATCCTGACAAGGTTTAGGCGGTGAAACAGACGACAAACTATTATTTTGTCAATAGAACCTTTTACTGATGAAATATGAGATTTTTGTCGACGAAATATTTCATCACTAAAAACCCCATTTCTTCAATATACTCTTTGAAGATATTTTATATCATTAGCTATTAATATTAAGAGAATGATATGGTAAAATAAAAATCATGAGAGCCCGCTATAGTCCTAAAATAACAATATGCTCGTAGAAAATGATTTGAGTCAAAGTTTTGCTATATGTTTACCATATGTTTTTCTACTTATAGTGTTAACAATATTCATTTTCAAAACTAGAGCGTGATATTAACAGTGTAATATGATTGTGTTTATACACGTGCATTGTACTCGTGAGTACACTAGCTAATAAAATATTATATTTTAACATATACAACAAATTATACGGAGTGCTAAGTTTCCATTACTCTAGAAGCATGGAGTATTTTTCCAACTAAACCATCTTTTTGTGACATGTCAATCGTATAATCCATGTCTATAGATAAATCCAAAGCTATATCTTATAACATGCAGCGGTACTAATCATCGTTTTACTAGAGAAAACGATCAAATGATTAGATGGATCAAATCCTCCCTAAGTTAATAACCTGAATTTAATTTTTTTTAATACATTTGAAAAATTTAGATGGATAACTGAGATACCGCAACCACACTTCTCCAAGCAGATCTACTAACCATTTCCATACCTTCATCTACTGCCAACGGCTACAAATGATCAAATGATCAACACTGATAGCATCCAAATTCTTTCAACGCCATTCTTATGGAAAATCAATTCATAAATAAAAAAGTAAAATTCATAGAGATGGAGGAACAAAGATTAAGAATGGCATTTAGATACATTGGTGGGTCGATTAGGAAATGACAAATTTCGAAACCAAATTCTATTTCTTTCTTCAACACTGCGGGCGAATGTGGGTAATCCCAAAATTTTCAACAGTTTCAAATGTAAGAAAATGAATGAGGTAGTTTATTAATGATAACAATGTATTATACCGAAAAGTACATAATGCAGAAAAATTAAGATTACAAAAAAAAACTTAGACCGAGACTTGCAGGTAGTGCAATGGGCTAAAACAGTAATGTCCCTACAGATTATGCTCACAGTCTAGGACGTCTTTCTTCAGGATACAACAGTCATACGGAGGCAGTGAGTAGCACAACAATACTATCTCTCGTGGTGAAGAAGAAAATATTTCTATCTCAGATTTTTGCTTTGAATGAATGAAGAATTCCCCCTTCTAATGATGCCCATGAAATTGACTCATATATAAGCAATTATGACTGTCTAAACAGTCATAAAAGTTGTACTTATGATTGTCTAGAACAATCACAAACAGCAGTTGAAACTGTCAATATGGTACCTCTACAAAGGCACCTTCATGACCTCAAGGTTTTACACAAAATATTTACAACTAAGCTACTAACCAACATATGTTCATTCATAACAAAATAAATATAACATCAAATATCCCATGTGAATGGTATGAGAAATTGTGAGATTTTTGGATAAACTCTTGTCCTTTTGGGAAATTTATAACTGAATAAAAAAGGTTCGTCACTCTTTTTCACATACACTGAGAGAAAATGTTACGATAGCAAGCCCCTCCCTAGCCAGAGAGCCTCCAAGATAAGTGGACGGTGATCAACCATCCAGATCTCCACATGCTACCAATTCGCTAAGTAGACTCCACGATAAGATGGAGAAAATACCACTACTACAAAAATGGGCTACAATGACACCCATAAAATTTTTTAATGATAACTTTGTTAAACCTGTCAAGGAAAAAAGTTGTTTGGGTGGGAAATTTTATTGTTTAAGTTAATATGACAGTATTTACCTAAGCTGTCATAAAATGTTTACCTATTATGACAATCATTTGTTTTAACAATCATAAATTTTTTTTCCCTTTATACCCAAAGTTAATGTTAACTACAAAAATATCATATACATATTTCTCATAACCCTGATTCTCAAATTAGAATCTCTCATCTCTCAACTCAAAGCTCTCTATCTCTCTCTCGAACGAACTTTCAGCCTTCTCTCTCGCTCTCAGCCTGCGCTCTCTCCCTCTCGAGCTCGCCTCTACACTCCTCTAGTTCTCTCTCTTTCTCTCTCTTTAGCTCATCTATACACTCCTCTATTTTTCTCTCTCTAGCTCATCTGGTTCTCTCTTTCTCGTGCCCGACTGAGGATGGTCAGACTTATCGATAAAGGTGGGGTGTTTGGTTTCTTCTGGTCAATTGCTTATCTTGGGTTCTCTTGGTTTCCTCTGTTAGAGGTTTTTCTTATGTTATTTATTATTTGGGCTGAATTCAGACTTTGGCTTACTATGACGTTTATTTCATGGAATGATCGTCTAACCTGGTGGGATGTTAGTTTTTAGGGTTGAATGTTTTGGTACATTAGTTTCAATGCTAAATAATTTACTTTACTTCCATAAATGAATCGTCTTATTAAACTGTTAATTAGTCGTATTCCCCCTTCTTATTTCTACTTCTTTTAGGAAGCAATCCAAAGTACATGGGTCAGTACAGGATAACTGACACTGAGTCTCTAGCAGTAGCAATGGAAGCAGCTGGAGGTATACGCATGATGATAGAGGCAAAGCTTTCTCCTGGTCCTTCCATATGCAATATTTGAAGGCATGGTGACAATAGTCGTTGGCATGAAGTTGGCGTTAGTGTAGCTAGTGGAAACTTTCTTGCAGCCATGGTAAACAAACACATAATAAATTTAAATGTATTCTCAATTGTAGTTTCTACAATTGTTTGTTACCTTTTTGCATAGACGGGGAGTTGTTGATGGTGTTAATTATTGAGCAACAGATGATATTCTAGTTTTGGTGAAGTTTTAAATTGCAAGTATGGTATTTAGATTGTTAAAATCATTCCTTTTGGTCATGACTCGGTCTTCTTTGGTTGTTTACTTATGATCCTTTATACAAATCACACTCACGTAAATATTTAAGCAACTTAAGCGACCAACTTGAGCTTCCATACTTTTATTGTTCATAATACAAGTTGTTTGTACTTAAAATTGATATAAGTGTGGCAGTCACCTTATTCAGAGAAGTTAATAAGACATGTCTAATAAAGTTTAATGCATTAGGGTTAAGTACATATGAAGTGGAACCAGCTTGTGCAATAGCAATTGAAGCAGACAAGCTTATTTGCATTATTGACGGTCCAGTTCTGGATGAGAGTGGGCACCTTATCAGTTTCCTAACACTTCAAGAAGCAAATATATTGGTACGTGAAAGGGCTAAGCAAAGTGATGTAATGGCTAACTATGTCAAAGTTGTTAGTGGAGAAGATCTACCTCGTCTAGGACATAATGGTTCTAATGGGGCTACCCATCTGAAGAGTGGAAAGTTTCGTGGTGAAAGGGATAATGCAATATTTCAAAATGGTGTTGGTTTTGGGAATGAAATATGGTCAGGTGAACAGGGCTTTCCCATTGGTGGTCAGGAGCGGAAAAGTCGAGAAAATGGTTTCCTTTCAGAATTGGCTGCTGCCGCGTATGTTTGCAGAGTAAGTCTATTATAGACCCATTATTTTCTAAATGACGGTTGATGATTATGGCTCACCATTTCACTTCCCATTTTCCATAATTACCAAATTTATGATCGTTCTTTCTTCTCTTGAAGGTCTTTTGTTTGACTCAGTAGACATTTCAAATGTCATTCATGCAGCATGATGCTTAGTTGGATGCTCTGATCTTTAGTAAAAAGTTGGCAATCTAAAACGAAGTAACTTGTGTGGCCTTCAATGAAATTTAAGCCTTGATTTGTCATGGGCTAGATGTTTTCAATGCATTTGGCTGCAATAGAATTAGGCTTAGATTGGCAACAGATTGGGATTACACAAAACACATATTAAAGTGTCAATTTCCTGCCTAATATTTATAAATACTGAGTCTTATAGTAAGCCTTTATATCTGAATGTGAATGTAGTTCATCATGATAAGTGGGATCCATCATGCTTTATTATTAGAAAAATCTGGTCTTCTTAAGTGAAAGCCGAAGATTCTAGGGTGTATGGATACAACCATTCAAAAATGCTTACTACCTATGGTGATTAATTTTTACATTTTTCCTGAGATAAAATGAAATGTGACGCTAACATTTTCTTTACTGTTAGGGAGGTGTTCAAAGAGTCCATTTATTAGATGGCACTATTAGTAGAGTTTTATTGTTGGAATTGTTTAAAAGAGAGGGAATGGGGACAATAGTGGCTAGGTATGTGTATTCATCTTTGACTTTGTACATGATTCAAAATAATCAATGTCACAACAATGTTTTACATATGCTTGTATGATGGAAGTTGGCAGTTGATAATAGTGGTAAAATTAAAGTTGATAATAATATTACATCATATATTTTCTATCTTATTGTGCATAACATACGAATTCAAGTTTTTTCTTTAAAAGTTAACTTCCAGATTGGACATAGTAATTAGACTTTAAGAAGCAAGGTTGGATGGGGTTTAGACATAAGTATCTATTTGGCATTGACTAATTTGATTCTTTATTAGTTAGATCTTGCTCTAGCCCCTTAAAAGACTACTACTCCATTGAAATTGGTTTTTTTTAATTGGAAAATAACAACCCATAGAGCTTTCGTAGTTTCAATCCAGAGGAAATCTATATATCAAATTGATCATTTACCTCTTCACATCCTTACTTGTTTTTCGTGACTAAGATACAAGTTAATGAACTTAGAAATACGAAGAGAAAAATCTATTGCACTTGCTATGTGATACATAGGGCCAGGAACAAACTTTGAAGGAATGAAAAACGTGAATAAGCTTTCAGAAGGTAAGTTGAAAGCTCATATTTCATTTATTTTGTAAGTGCTACTAAGTGAACCGACGCATGATAGCTAGGTCAAAAAATGTAGTTGAATTTGATGTCTTACTTGAGCTATTCTTCTTTAAGTAACTTACTTCTACAATAAATAGTGACCTTTATGAAGGGAGCCAGATGGCTAAAGAGACAGATCTCCTAGGAATAAGATAAATTATACGACCTCTAGAATTGTCTGGTACATTGGTGCAGAGAACTGATGAAGAGGTTAGTTATAATAATCTTTTTCATGTTTTTTTCTACAATGCACCATGGCAGAAGAAATATTTGATTTAATTTATGTATGTATTTTTTGTACCAATCTTTAATGTGTTGCTAATTTGCTTATGAATTGAAAGCTATGTCATGCATCAGATTCTTTTGTTATGGTGGAAAGAGAGGGTCAAATCATTGCTTGTGCTGCTCTTTTTCCTTTCTATAAGGAGAAGTGTGGAGAAGTAGCTGCCATTGCAGTTTGTGCTGAATGTCAAGGATAAGGACACAGAAACAAATTGCTTGGTATGACTTCGAATTTCTTTGCTATATTCAATTCTAAAGCTACGCGAGATATTACTCCCAATTTAGCACATGTAGATGGTTCGGTGTTCCTTATCTGGTGAAGTAGATTCTCGTAATAACTTCAAAATTTTAGTAAACAAGAACATGAAGAATTATGCACCTATTAGATGAAAAATTGTCAGGGGAAGGCAGGTTTTTGCCTTTCCATGACATATTTTAAACAAATGAGCCTTTAATGACGGGGAATCCCCATCATTATAGGTGTTTTTGTGGTACCTATAATGATAGGAAATCCCCGTTGTTAAAGGTGTTTCTATGACACCTATAATGACTAGCAATCTCCATCGTTAAAGGTGTTTTTGTGGCACCTATAATGACAGGAAAACCCCATCATTAAAGGTGTTTTTACGTCAAATTTTGATGATGGTTGTTGGTAAAATGTTTTTAGATGACAGCATGATAAATGACAGTCACTTTCCCATCATTAAAGGATTTTAATGACGGGTTCTCACCGTCATATAAGTCATTTTTTGTTGTAGTATACTTTCTGCTTCCTTGGTCCATTCAGACCAATTTTGTTTTAGACAATCGGTTATTGGAGCTAGTTGAGCACTAAAGTTCTTGATAAAGTGCGTGTAGAAAGTAGCTAATGGCGAAACTTTCTCTGAGAGGTTTTCATTTTTTCTTGATTGTGATTTATCCATAACCATCAGCTGCAGGAACCTTATTTCATTTTCATGAATGTCGTAAGTGGAAAGTGTTGTTAACATAAAGCGGTTTAATTTGCCAGCCTTAGCCTAGAGTAACGGAGATGACATCTTGATATATACCCCTAAGCTAAGGGGTATTTTTATGCTTGACATTTTCAAGTAATTTTTTTCTATTTATAACATTTGCTTTTACATTCTATCAAAATAAATAAAAAAATTTAACTTTTTCACCATTACATTATAACATTCTCACAATATATCAAAACATTTTTAATTATGAGAAAATAAAGTAATTTTAACTTTCTGGACATCTTACTTCCTCACAATTGTATTCTCATAATCGTATTTTAAAAATCATTTATCTTCAATCTCATACCACACACTTTAAGTAAGTTTACTATTTAACTATACAACTAACTATTGTGCATATAATTTAATTTCATAATTTTCACATTCATATTCATGATTATAGCGAACATATCGTTAGCCATTGTAGAACATTGTTAGATCAAAGACCTTGATGAAGCACATTTAGTGATCATGTAAAAGTCTCTTAATTGGGTGGAAAGAGGACCAAATTCTAAAGGGATTGATATATAGACATCTTCTATCAAGGTGGTGGTTTCTCCAATTAGATGGTGGTTACATACTTCAAGTAATCACCTCTCAAAAAATCAACTAATAGTATTTTAGTTTAATATTTTCTATGAAACTCATTTATTAATTGTCTATTATTTTTCTAAGGGCCAAACAAGTCTTGCATTCTCCTACTTGGCCCATATGATATTTCTTTCATGATTTAATAGAAGAACACCATGCACATAGTATAAACTAATATCCTCAATTCAATGGTTATAACATAATTTCATCATTAAGTAAAAGCTAATGAGAGTTATGAAGGTTGTACATCATTAGACGACATACTCTCTTCCATGTACCATAACATTAGCCTCTACCTAACCTCATCTATAAGTGAGAATCACATAATGGTGTAACATCATCGTCCTTGTCAGAGACAAATCATGTTAACATTCTTCATTCATTCATATACATACTACATGATATGAGCGACATCAGAAACAAAACATATAATTGAGGCCAGATTTTTAAATACATAAACATCATAAAATTCATTACATAACATCAACAATAATGTTCAATAATGCCTATCCTTTCAATATTACCAATAAATGTCTTAGGTGGCAATCCTTTGTTAAAGGCCCTGCAATCATAAGATTTGTGCTAGTATGTTCAATCGACACACTTTATTTCTGAACATCTTCCTTAATGACAAAGTATTTCAGTTTCATATGTTTAGCACATTTTGAATACTTGTCATTTTTCACAAAGAAGACAGCTGTGACATTATCACAATAAATTTTCAGTGGCCTGCATATACTGTCAACAATTTCAAGTCCTGAAATAAAGTTCCGCAACCAATTTCCTAGAATTATGGCTTCAAAACATGTCACAAACTCAACCTCCATAGTGGAAGCAACAATGATAGTCTGCTTAACAAATAGTCAAATATAGACTTTCTTGTATCAATACATCCAACAAACTTTGAATCTAAATATCCATTCACCTCAAGATGATCGGATCTTCTATAAGTGAGCATGTGATCTTTTGTTCCTTGCAAGTACCTCAAAATTTTCTTCGCAGCTTTTTAGTGATCAAATGTTGTATTACTTTGATAACGACCAAGTATTCCAATAGCAAAATTAATGTCTATCCCGGTGCCAGTTTGAGCATACATCAAGCTCTCAACAATAGATGTGTAAGGAATTTATTGGTCTCATGTAATAAGCAAAGTTTCTTGGTCTCATGTAATAAGCAAAGTTTCTTGGTCTCATGTAATAAGCAAAGTTTCTTAGTCTCATGTAATAAGAAAAGTTTGAATCTGAATACCCAATCACCTCAAGATGATCATATTTTCTATAAGTGAGCATATGATCTTTTGTTCCTTGCAGGTATCTCAAAACTTTCTTCGCAGATTTCCAGTGATTCAATCCTAGATTACTTTGATAATGGCCAAGCATTCCAACAGTGAAATAGATGTCTGGCATGGTGCAAGTTTGCGCATATATCAAGCTCCTAACAATAGATGTATAAGGAATTCTTCCATTTTTTCAGTTCCAATTTATTCTTTAGGAATTGCATAAGGTTGAATTTATCTTCTTTTTGAATTGGAACAACGCTTGATGAGCACTTTTCCATTATAAATCTCTATTGAAATTTATTAATATATGACTTTTGAGACAAACCTAACCATCATTGTGATCTTTTTCAAAATATTTCTATTCTAATCACATTAGTTGCCTCTTCTACATCTTTCATTTCAAAGTTATTAGAGAGAAATTTCTTGGTCTCATGTAATAATCCAAGATCATTAGTTGTAAGCAAGATGCCATCAATATATAGAATTAAAAATATAAACTTGCTCTCAGTGATCTTCAAATATATACAACGGTCAAAGTGTTTTCCTTAAATCCAAATGAGGTAATGATATCATTGAACTTAAGATACTATTAGCGAGAAGCTTGTTTAAGTCCATATATTGATTTCTTAAGTTTACACACCATGTGTTCTCTTTATTCAATGGAAAAACACTTAGGTTGATCCATATGGATCTCTTCATCTAAATTCCTATTTAGAAAGACAGTTTTCACATCCATATGCTATCACTCTAAGTTATAATGAGCTACAAAAACCATGATAATTCTAAAGGAGCCTTTCTTAGAGATGAGTGAAAATGTCTCATTGTAGCCAATACTATCTTTCTGAGTAAAACCTTTAGCAACCAATATGGCTTTGTGTCATCGATATTTTCTATTAGAATCATGTTTGGTCTTGAAGACCCATTTACACCCGACCCTTTCAAAATCTTGAGGCTATTTAACAGGGTCCAAACCTCATTCTATTCCATGGACTTAAGCTCATCTTTCATGGCATCTAACATTTTATAGAATTAACACTTTCAATGCCCTGTGAAAACGAAATTAGATCTTCATTGATTCCTAAGTCAAATTATGAGTCAGATACACCACATAATCATCAGAAATAGCAGACCTTATCTTTCAGACCTCCTTAATTCTATTTCTCGTGGTTCATCTACTGTAGGTTTAACAACATTATCCTCACTATGGGTTTTTTGTTTGTACACTTGTTGTCCTTGTCCATTGTTCAACTGTTCAATAATTGGAGGAACAAGTTTGGAAGAAGTTAAGGGTAAATGAATTTGTACCCTAACTTCTTGAATCACCATAAACTGGGTTTTCTACCAGTTCACAATTCAAAAGGAGTCTTAGGAACTGCCTTACTAGGTACTTTGTTTAACATATACATGGCAGCTTTTCAATGCATACGGGTAAATATGAGTAACATACTCCTAACCATATCCAATAAAGTATGATTATGTCTTTTTGCTACACCATTTTATTGTGGTGTACCTGACATAATATATTGAGCACATATACCATGCTTTACAAGAAATTTAGTAAATGGACATGGGCGTTGCCCACTTTCATCATATTTTCTATAATATTCACCATATCCATCAGACCTGATAATTTTCACATTTTTTTTAATTGTCTTTCAACCTCATTAATAAACACATCTAAGGCATCTACTGTGTGAGACTTTTCATACAATAAGTAGACGTAACCATAAAGTGAAAAATTATCAATAAAGGTGATAAAGTAATTTTCTCCTCCAAAAGATGGAATATCAAAAAGCTCATATATATATGTGTGTGTGTGTGTGTGTATTATTTCAAGAAGCATATATGAATGTGATATAACATACAACATTTGAATGCTTAATAGTAAGCTTACAAAATAAAACTTGGTCAGTAGTATCCAAAACTATTACATCAAGTACTTTTGGGTCCCAAGCAACCCAAATTCTACCCCCTGCAGCAAAATTGTAGTTTGCTACCACCTCCCAATTAGGAAAAATGGCCTTAGCAAGATTAGTGAATTTAAAGTTTTTCACTTTAGTTTCAAGTAAAGAACAAAGAGAAAGATTGGAATTCTTACAAAGCTTCCTCACAGTAGCTTGATTTAAGGAGTCATTGAGCCCTCTAATGTTCCAAGTAGCAAGATTAAACATGAATGGGTGGGTTATGGGTTTCCCCACTAGCTGCAACTCCTTTATCTCTACCATTTGCAGGGTGTGGTGTGCCATTGACCTTCTTCTTCTTCTTCTTCTTCTTCTTCTTCTTCTTCTTCTTCTTCTTCTTCTTCTTCTTCTTCTTCCTTTTACTTGAGTTGGGAGTGTTTAGAGAAGGAGAAAGGGTGGAAAGCTCTTGGTTCTTGCTCACGACAGCAAGATTATACTCTTCTTCCTCACTTGAGTGCTCAATAGGTTCCACCCTTAGTGGGGAAGCTTCAATTATGTCTTGGTCTAGCACTAAGGCCAATTCAAGTCCCACTTCTGAGTTGATTTTCTTCCTTGATCTATTGGATTGAATCTCAATCCAGCCACTGTCATCATCCAAATGGGTTGAGGGAGGTGTGTTTGGGAGAAGTGAGGGAGAAATGGGGGATTGTTTTGGGGTGGAATGTGTGGGGGATGAGGGAGAGGAGTGATTTGGGGAGTTTGAGGTAGAGCGAGGATTGGATTGTGGTAGAGATGGGGCTGTAGCTTGGGGATTAGGAGAAAGTGTTTTAGCTTGCTGGATGAAATCACAATCATGACCAAAGATATCACACTTGTCACACCTCTTTGGTAGGCCCTCATACTGTACAAAAACATTAATTGGATCCCATCCTTCAATACCAAGATCAATATCAAGATGCTTAAGGATTCTTGACTTGGTTGAAATCTTAACACAGATTCTAGCGAAGTCTCTTTTCACTCCTTTTGCAGTCAAGTGATCTGAGTATAGGGGTTTACCCACTACACTAGCAATGTAGCTTAGAGCATCAGAAGTTTTTTGTTTGTACACTTGTTGTCCTTGTCCATTGTTCAACTGTTCAATAATTGGAGGAACAAGTTTGGAAGAAGTTAAAGGTAAAGGAATTTGTACCCTAACTTCTTGAATCACCATAAACTAGGTTTTCTACTAGTCCACAATTCAAAAGGAGTCTTAGGAACTGCCTTACTAGGTACTTTGTTTAACATATACATGGCAGCTTTTCAATGCATACGGGTAAATATGAGTAACATACTCCTAACCATATCCAATAAAGTATGATTATGTCTTTTTGCTACACCATTTTATTGTGGTGTACCTGATATAATATATTGAGCACATATACCATGCTTTACAAGAAATTTAGTAAATGGACATGGGCGTTGCCCACTTTCATCATATTTTCTATAATATTCACCATATCCATCAGACCTGATAATTTTCACATTTTTTCTAATTGTCTTTCAACCTCATTTATAAACACATCTAAGGCATCCACTGCGTGAGACTTTTCATACAATAAGAAGACGTAACCATAAAGTGAAAAATCATCAATAAAGGTGATAAAGTAATTTTCTCCTCCAAAAGATGGAATATCAAAAAGCTTATATATATATATGTGTGTATGTGTGTGTGTGTGTGTGTGTGTATTATTTCAAGAAATTATGTGTTTCTTACGGCTCATTTCTTTGTGTGTTTTGTCTATTTTTCTTTAATACAATCCACACAAATACCAAATCAGTAAAATTCAACTCTATAAGGATTTCAGTCTTTATCAATCTTTCCAATCTTTGTTTATAAATGTGACCCAAAAGTTTATTCCACAAGTAAGCTGAACGTTCATTTTCTAAATCACGTTTACTTCCAACTTTATGATGCAAGGTCAGAAGAGCCTTAGTAAATTATGATCAAGTTTTAGTTTGTACAGACCATCACAAAGAATACCAGAACAAATGAAATGATTTTTCTAAAATAAACTGATACATCCATTTCTAATTTTAAAAGAGTATCCAACTAAATTAAGTTTTGACAAAAACAAATTAAATTACGAGAAGTATAAGGTACATACAAAGTTTGAAATAAATCTAAATGATATACAATGTCTAAAATCAATAAATAAGTTTAAATAGCTTCAACTAGAGTTTTGACTCGATTCCCTATATAAACGAACACTTCATTTGAATATGTGGTTTGGGTCATAAGAAATCCATGCATTGTATTTGAAACATGAGGGGTACAGTAAGAATCAATTCATTAAGTTTTATAAGAAACTTCAGCTAAATTTGATTTGATGAAATATACGATAACAGTAAGCTTACGTTTCAGGAAATCTTTTAGAAAGTGCCAAGGTTTCCCACAGAAACAACACTTACCATTATTATGTTCATTCTTATTGATTTGAGTAGAGGACTTATTAATCTTAAGTGGCCAATTCTTGCCATTTCCATGTTTTATTC
Organism: Datisca glomerata; assembly: GCA_003255025.1. NCBI lineage: Eukaryota > Viridiplantae > Streptophyta > Magnoliopsida > Cucurbitales > Datiscaceae > Datisca > Datisca glomerata. The sequence continues at coordinate 115,196 of QANY01008108.1, forward strand.
TGACTTTCTTTTCAGCTCATTGATTACTTACGAGATGAATGAAATTTGTTCTCTGATTCTTAAGTCTCGTTTCCTCATGAACAAGGATGATGTGATGTTCATTCACATTCCATTTATCTTTCATGGTATTATAGTTCATTTGGAAAGGACCATACTGGGTAGACAGTGAATTTATGATAAACTGCACAAGGAAACTCTCATCCACATTCATTTTCAAGGACTTAACTCTTGTTACAATATTCGTCATCTGAATGACATGCTCATGTAAGCTACGAGTGCCATCATATTGCATGGTGGTCAATATAGTCATTAATGTCTCGACAAATGAATTATCACCAGTCTAAGAGCGCTATTCCATAAATTTCATGAATTCCTTGACATTTTTAGTTGTGGACTTGATGTTGTTTGCTACACTCATTTGCATAAACATTAGACTTAGTCTGTTTGACCTTTCCCAAGCATCATGAAAAGTTTTATCCTTATCGCTACTAGCATCAGTGATAGCAGCAAGTTTCTCAAATTTAAGTGACAAATCCAAATCCAAAACACCTAAGTAAAATTGGATTTGTTCACACCAATCAGAAAAATTAAGCCCATTAAGCATTGGTATAGACAAAGCATGCGAATGGAGAGAAACAGGAGCAAGTACTTCAAGAATAATATTATGCTCATACATTAATACTTTGAGTTGTAAATTTAATCATATAATACAAATTCAAACACATAATTCAGATAAATAATAAATGAATATCAATCTTTTCCTTTGGATAATACAATGGCATACAAGCATAAAACATAGTGATGCTAATAAGAATATTTCAATACAAGTAATAGAGCATACTAGTTACCAATAATTATGTTCATTAATTATGAGAACAACTAATCAACCTTTGGGTGTGACTCTTATATATCTTATATATATGTATCATATTACATTATGTCATTTATAAGCATCAACATTCATGGGTGATTCAATATTACTGATACAATTTGAAATTTTATAATCCTTACGCTTCAGCCACTTTAGTGACTAACAAACCAAACATGATATAAACATTTAGATTGTATAACATAATGGATAAGTTATATAAAATTCAGGATAAAATACACTTACCCCTATAGTTTAGGGTGAATTTCAAATTTAACCATTCACTTTAAAAAGTCTTAAATAAAACCCTACAGTTTAGTTAGTGTTCCATGTTAGACCTTCTGTCACTATTTTGCTAACAGAATCACACGTTCCGTTAACATAGTGCATTGTTAGCAATTAGATGCAATGTGAGGCAACTAATATGACGCCACGTCATTTAATTTTTAACCTCAAGCCACGTCAGCATTTCACCCCTCTTTTCCCTTCTTCTTCCCCGCGACATCTTCATGAGTTTCATATCTTTGAGTTAGGGCACTCAGTTCCTAGGATTCACGTTCGACTCACAGGCCTCAAGCTCACCCAAAAAATGTCTTTCAAGCTTACCAAAATTCGATCTTTAGCAACCTCTCCATCCTTTACACAAACCTATCATCCTCCAGCTACTTTTCTCAATCTAAAACCTCTCAATTTGAAAGTCTTAGACTATATGAGAAGCGGGTTGATAGAAGAAGCCCACACATTATTCGAATGAAGTCCTCAAATAAATGGAGGACAAAAGGGCTTGATCCTAAGCATGAGAAAGATGTGGATATGGTTATTACCCGTCTTGTATCGAGAAAAGAAGCCATATCACATTTATAGTTCTAATGAAATGGAGGACATAAGGGCTTGATCTTGTTTCTGCTCGAGCCGTACAGATGAAGGAGAGGGACCCGTTTACACGGAAGATGAAGATTGTTAATCCTCTAAGCAGTAGGCTTTTTTGGGAAACTTATCTTACTGAGTTTAAGTCCTTAGGGAAAGTTACAGTTAAGCTAATTTTCCTTCATGCTACTTCTTATGTATTCAAATGCAATGGTTCATTATTGAGATAGGTCAGATCTCATGGGCATTCAAACATTGCTTTAGATAAGGTTAAAATTTTATCTTTATTGCAGCTCATTCTAAGCTTGAGAGGCAATTTTTTTCCAACGAACGTGGACCTTCAGTCACGTTGGGAAATCGAGGGATGTTTTTAGAAGATTGAAGATCGTATTCCTCTTGATTTGAGCAATTTTCCTAAGTTTCCCTGTAGGGTGCTTAAGTTTTTGGGTTTGTAGAAAAAGAGCATCTTTCTTAATTGAAAAGAATTCACAGCAGAAGGAAGGAGGAAGAAGGTTGTAAAAATTATTGTTACTCAACCTGAATTGAATAATATTTACCAAGGCAAAGTTTTATATTTTCTCCTTTGGTATGAAAACACACGTCTTTACTCAGTGAACATAGATGAGCAAGAAAGAACTTGGTGTCTTCTGCAACTAGTTAGTATATTTCATGTAAATTAAGGAAAAGATACTGGAAGGAGAGTAAGAGAGAGAGAGAGAGAGAGAGAGAGAGAGAGAGAGACTCTCATTGAGGAGGAAGAAGAGAGCAAAATATATGGGTTTTTGTGAGGAAGAAGAAGTGAGTGAAGGGTTTTATATTACAATTCGTAAAAAATAATGGACAGATGAGGTGGCGTCATTTTAGTCACCACATATTGAAACTATCCACGTAATTGCCAGCAGTACAATACGTTAATAGGCCATGTGTGTAGGGTCTCATTTACTACTTTTTAAATTGAAGGGTTAAATTTGAAAATCATCCTAAACTGCAGGGGGCAAAGGCAAAAGTGTATTTTACCCTAAAATTAATAACATCATGCTTTAAATATAAATAATTCTCATTAATTTGACGTTAAATACACAAGGGCAAACAAATGCATACTTCATGTATTCATGGATATATAAGCATAGAAATTCATTCGACAGTGTTCTCACCAGCGATCAGTCTGACCATCACATCTCCAAGGCCACAGATTCTCTTCTATTTCTTTTTCTTTTGTTTTATAGGTTAATGGGGTAATGTTATGTAGTGGTAATTTCACACGAGTAACAGTCTGGCATGGCTTTTACGACCACTATGTCATGATGAAGGTCACGATGGTCGTGAATCCTTTCAGCATGCGGACTGCAACGGTAGCGGACTCTAACACATGCTTTCTTTCCAAAGGAAAAACTGGCTCATTTTTACCCCTATTTTCCTCAAAATATGCAAATTATTTTCTAAATTGATCAACGACACAACATAAAATATATGTAAAAAGTTCATGCTACAAGGAAGTCTTAGTACCTAGGATAGATAACATTTTTCCTCTCATCAGCCCCACTAAAGTAGTCTTTCAATAGTTGATGATGATATGAGTATTTCATGGTAGTATTAGCTATCGCATGTCTTCTCTAATCATCCTTCTCCTCTGAATTGTTGCGAAGGGAAGAAATCTGCTAGTGCCTGATTGTTGACCAATTATTTGGTTGTTCAAAATATCCTTAGATGTAATTTAATGAAAAACCATGTAATTGAAGCTCGCATGCAAAAGGTACAATGCACTGAACAATAAGAATGCCTTATCAATGAAGTGGTACCTTTTCACCAATTGGGAGGTTCTCTAGATCAAAGGCAAGCAAATTTTTCTAGTAGTCGCAATGCTTCAAGAGCTTCATCTGAAAAAGGTGAACTTGTAATGTAACTAATCATGTTCTGCCATATGTTAATATGAAGGGTTAAATTGGAATAAAAATTTATATAGGAGGATAAATGTGGTAAATGAAAGTTTATCTATGATTAAAACAAGAAAATTATGTAATCTATGATTTGAAAGAAACATAATTGAACAGGAAAAAACACCCACCATGCGTGTATAGAAAATGAATCCAGAGAGGACGTGTGGGCACAAACATGGCAAGATTGGGGGCTAACCGGGAAAGAATGCAGAAGCAGGAGATCTCGCCAGTGCAGGAAGAGCCCAGAAGAGGGAAACCTCATAAAAAAGGGGAAGAACGTTGAAGCGGGAGATCTCGTCAGAGCGGGAAAAGCCGTTGCAGTGGGAGACCTCATCAGAACGGGAAAGAAATGCTGAAGCGGGAGATCTCGCCATAACTGGGAAGATCATTGAAGCGGGAGACCTTTCCAGAATGAGAAAGGAAGGAGAAGAAGAACAGAGACGGGCGAAAAGACCCGAGATGACAGATAAGAGACAGTGATTGATTTAGTAAAAGTTGAAAATACTCAAATGATATAGATTGATAAACCGCCAAGTGATTGTGACTGATTGACTCAAAGTTAAGAAACCTCCAAGTGGTTGTGATTGATTGACGACTAAGCGAGACAGAAAGAAAAAAATGGGTCATACCCAAAATGACCTCTACGAACGGGTTTGATCCCTAAAAATAATGAGTGCTTCATTTTATATTGTTATTTTAATTTACATATGGGATTTAGGAAATCTATATAAAGGCCAATGTAGTATAGGAAGAACAGATTCAAGATAACTAAAAAAGATAACCCTGAGATTCTCTAAAAATTCCACTTACTCTTAAACTCTCCTCCCATTCTTTCTGATTAACAGTTATAAAAAATTAGGTTTTATCATTATTCTCTTGGCTAAAAAGAAAAAAATCCTTTTTATATTTTGGTGATTTCATTAAGAGAAGAAAAACAACCTCGAAGATACCCTCCAGAAAACTAAATCATGCCTCCAACCAAGTCAAACACCGCCCTCAACAAAGGAAACAAGAACGGGAATTAGAAAGCCAATCACCCTGCTTCCCCAGCCGAGATGATGCGGACCATATTGGGTCGGATGTAAGAAATGGAACAACGAAACGCTGAGACACTACATAACGAATGGCAGATGATGCATAAGCAGGATCGTTGCATTGCAACAGGACTTTACACAGACACCACAGAAGTCAACCAGCACACTAACCGTGAGGGAATGGACAACTGCCGAGAAGGAAAAGAAGCTGGATGGGAAGATGACAATGACAATAGTAGGACTGTACGGAATGAAGACGGTGAGGTTTAGTCAAAGGAACATGGAAAGGAGGAGGCAGGAGAAATTCTCCCCCCAAAAGTCATGACGGAAGTTGTTATGGAAGAGACGATGAAAAGAAAGATGATGGAACTAAGGAGCCTGGGAAACACAAGAAAAACCAACCTAGAATCACTTACCAGAACTCCACTATGTCCAGAAATCCTAGAAGCCCCGATTCTGAGGAAATTCATGACACCTAAATTAAATGTTATGAAGGGAAGTCGGACCCTGTAGATCATCTCAGACTGTTCAAGCAAGTCATGGTGTTCACCAGCATGAAAACGCTTTGATGTGCAGGATATTCCCCACAAGCCTAGACAGGACTGCACTAAAATGGTATTACTCCCTCCCTACTCAATCCATTACTAACTTTACTGTCATGTCCACTGCCTTCTTGGTACAGTACTCTACTTACCGAGCAGAAACGGAGGACTAAGATTACCTTCTGACAATATCCGCCCATAAAGAAAAAGAAACGCTTCTAGAATACACTTGCAGATTCAAGGAAGAAATGGCCAAGGTGGAAAGTTGTGATGACAAAGTGGTGAGATTGGCCTTTAGATGAGGGTTTGGACCCAAAATTTGCTTTCTTTGAAGATTTTTCAAAGATAAAACCTTTAACATAGCGGAGACTTTCCAAAGGACACAAGCGTACGTCAAGTTGGAGGAATAAATGATAAGTTCATTGAAGCAAGCAGGATGACAGATTAATGAGACAAAGAAGGAAGAACAGAGCTCAAAGAAGAATCAGAGAACGAAAAGAGGAGATGAGATGGGAGACAGCAAACGAAACAGAACCATTGCTCGAAGGAGACCCGAGGATGACATCCATCCTAGAGATAAGGTCTACACCCCACTGTTTGTCTCAATACCAAGTCTTGAAGATGATAAAAGACAAACCTTGGCTAAAAGGACCGGCCCCACTTACAAGGGACCAGACCGCACACATAAGGAAAAATATTGCTCATTCCACAAAAGTAACGGACATTTTACAAAAGATTGCTTCTAGCTGAAGGACTATATGGAGAAACTAGTGAAATCAAGGTACCTTATTCAATTTATGAAGAAGGAGGAACCACGGTGGGAAGCTGAAAGGGGGACCCAAAATCATCGCTTTAACTGAACTGGAGAGGACTACTAGAAAAGAAAGGAAAGTGTACAGCAAAGAACCACTATTAGAAGCAAGCCGGAAGCAGGAAGCTATTGCCAACGAAAGTAGGAATCCCCTACTCTTTTTTGGCGACACAGACTTGGAACATGACGCGCATCATAACGATGCCCTTGTCATCCCAATACAAGTTGGAAAATGTCTTCTAAGAAGGGTGCTTATATACGATGGTAGTGCCATCAATATTCTCCATCAATCAACACTTAAAAAATGTCTAAGGAATAACGACAAGTACAAGGTATGCTACAACCACTAGTGGGCTTCGACGGGTGTGTGAGCTACTCAGACGAATTGATCAACCTCCTAGTCAGTGTAGAATCATTCAATTACCTCACCGAATTTTTGGTACTTGGCACGTCCTCCTCTTACAACGCTATTTTGGTGAGGACCTGGTTACATACAATGAAGGCAATACCATCCACCTATTACCAAGTGCTGAAATATCCATCCCCTGAAGGAATTAAAACTATAAAAGGAGACCCAGGTGTCGTCATAATCTACAAAGTAACCGCATTGGAATCAACGAGGAATAGAAGACGAGAAGAGCGGAAGAAAAACTGTTGGAAGGAGATGAGAAATAGAAATCACAGAAGGATGCACAGATGGCCCTAGGTATGAAGCATGAGAAGAAATTGAACATATTGCTTAGATAAAGAAACACAGAAAATAACAAATATTGGGGCGTACATGGAGGAAAATGAGAAGGAAATGTTGACTGACTCCCTACGGAGAAACAATGATATTTTTACAACCACTACTTAGGAGATGCCAGGTATACCAGAAAATATACCTGGTCATAAATTGAAAACTGCCCCTTCAGTTAAACGAGTGAAGCAGCAAAAAAAGAGTTTTGCACCAGAAAGAAACATGGCCATTAAAGAAGAAGTTGACAAACTACTAAATGCGGATATCATCAAGGAGGTAGATTATCCTGAATGACTCGCTAACGCTGTCATGGTAAAAAAGAAAAGTGGGAAATGGAGGATTTGTGTGGACTTCATAGATCTGAAAAAAGTTTTCCCAAAATACAAATATTCGTTGCCAAAATAGATTGATGGTGCATGCCACCTCAGTACATGAACTTCTGAGCTTCATGAATGCCTTTTCAGGATACAACCAAGTGAAAATGTTCCAGCCTGACCAAGAGAAAATGTCTTTCATAACTGAACATGGTACTTTCTATTATAAGGTAATGTCTTTTGGTTTAAAAAATGCAGGTGCAACCTACCAAATGTTGGTAAATAGAATCTTCCAAGAGCAGATTGGGAAAGCCATGGAAGTTTACGTAGATGACATGTTGTTGAAGAGTCAAAAGAGTAAAGATCACAATGAAAACCTTTTACAAGGCCTTTTCCATCTGAAGGAAAAATTCGATGAAGTTTAAATCCACAAAAATGCACCTTCGGAGTAGAGGCCGGAAAATTCCTCGACCACTTGGTTATACAGCGAGGAATTGAGGTTAACCAGATCAAGTAAAAGCCATGATGGAGTTGAAATCCCATGAAACCATAAGGAAATACAAGGCTTAATGGGAAGGTTAGCGGCTTTGAATAGATTCCTTTTAAGATCAACCAACAGGTGTAAGCCATTCTTCGCAAAGCTGAGGAACAATTCAGTAGACGGATGGGATGGCGAGTGTGAGGAAGCTCTCAACAAGGTAAAAGAAAGGAAGAAGAAGTCGGTTTACTTCACCAGCAAAAGTTTAGTAGCAGCCAAGACCCGTTACAAAATTATGGAAAAACTAATACTGGTTGTTATAGTAGTCGCAAGGAAAATAAGACCTACTTTCAGGTGCACACCATAAAGGTACGGATGGATTCGCCAATTAGAAGTCTCCTGCATTCGCCGAAATAAGCGGAAGAACAGAAAAGTGAAAAATCAAGTTAAGCCAATACGAGATCCGCTATGAATCGAGAACATCGATCAAAGGACAGGCCTTAACTGATTTTTCGCAGACTTTACGTTTGATGCCAAGGAGGAATCAGGAAGCGGACAACAAGTAATTGAAAATGGGACGTGGGAATTATACGTCGACAGATCCTGAGACAGTAAAGGAGCCAGAGCTGGAGTGGTACTACAAACAACATTTGGAGATACACTGAAACACTCCATCTCATTTGGATTCAACACCTCAAACAATGAAGTTAAATACGAAGCCCTAATAGCAGGAATCATTCTGTTACGAGAATTAGATGTAAATGGAATAAAAATCTTTTGTGATTCAATGTTGGTAGTAAAATGGGTAACAGGGGAGTTTACGGCAAATGATGAAAGAATGATTAGTTACGTACAACGGGCAAAGGGACTGTTCAAGCAACTAAATAGTTTTGAAATCCACCATGTCCTGAGAGCGGAAAAGGGGCATGCGGACGTGTTGGTTAATTTTGGGCCCTCACTACAAATCCCGTGAAAAAGAAGTGTACGAGTTGAGTTTTTAAAAAAGCCAAGCATCATAGTCAAAGAGGTAGTGGAGATGGAAACTGGGACGGAACCGAGCTGGCAGGGCGACATAATACGTTGCCTAAAAGAAGGGATCCTACCTCGAGACAAACTTCATGCTAGGAAGATTCAACAACAGAGTGTCAGGTACTGCATAATCAATGATTTATTGTATAAACAGTCTTTTTCACGATCGTATCTAAAGTGCCTAAAAGAAAAGGAGGTTGAATACGTGTTAGCAGAAGTTCATGGAGGCGTGTGCAGTAATCATACAGGGGGCAGATCTCTAGCCCACAAAATACTGATTGAAGGGTATTAGTGGCTGAAAATGCACCGAGATACCAAACAATATGCAAAGAAGTGCGACAAGTGTCAACGATTTTCCCCTGTAATAAAATTGGCTATAGAAGAACTCAATATCGTGATAAGTCCCTGGCCATTCATACAGTGGGTTCTAGACATCGTCAGGCCACTCTCGATGGCACCCGATTAGAAACGCTTCCTCTAGTTGCCACTGACTACTTCACCAAGTGGATTGAGGCCAAAGCTTTTACTAGGATTCGTGAAGATGAAGTAAGGGGATTCTTGTGGAAGAATATAATGTGCAGATATGGAATCGCTCGGGTACTAGTGTCGGACAATGGACTTCAATTCATCGGAAGGAAGGTGAGGACTTTTTGCGAAGATCTACAAATTACCAACCGATTCTCTACAACTTACTACCCACAAGGAAACAGGCAGGCTAAAAGATCAAAACGAATCATACTAAAAAACATGAAGAAAAGCCTAGAGTCTGCAAAGGAAAAATGGGTATAAGAATTACCAGTGGTACTATGGGCATATCGAACATCTCCTAGAGAGGCGACAGGTGAAACACCATTTGCTTTGGACAACAGAACATAAGCGGTTATACCAATACAAATAGGAAACCTAACTCTCAGATCAGAACTGACTAAACTACATAACAAAGAACTCATGAAAGAAAATCTCAATTTGTTAGAAGGAAAAAGGGAAGCGGCACTCGTGCAAACAATTAATTATAATCAGAAAAGGAAAGCCTACTTCCAACTGAAAATTAGATAGCGCGAATTTCAGAAGGGAGATTTGGTTTTGAAAAAGATCTTCCAAACATATAAAAAATTTGGTCCATCTTGGGAAGGTCCTTTCATTGTTAAAACAGTAGGCGGAAGCAGCTACTATCACCTCATGACAGAGAAGGAAGTAGAATTGGCAAAACCCTAGAATGCCAGCTACCTTAGGAAATACTTCATTTAAATTATTGGCTGTTATTTCGGTGGTTTTTTCCAAGGGTTTCCTTTATGTAAAAAGCTGATGTCAATTCTTTTCTTCTTTCTGACACTAAGAAAAATGGGTCGGCAGCCTAGAAGCTTAAAATCTTGTGAGCGGGAAAAACCTTCTCTCTAAAAAGAAAAAATTGAAACTGAAAGAAAGTCGGTGGCCTAGATGCCTAAGCCCTTGAGGGTGGGAGAAACATTCTCTCTAAAATGTGAAAAAAAAGGTCAGCGGCTCAGAAGTCTAAGCCCTTAAGAGCGAGAGAAACCATCTCTCTAAAAATAAAAAATCAAAACTGAAAGAAGGTCGGAAGCCTAGATGCCTAAGCCCTTAAGAGTAGGAGAAACTCTCTCTCCAAAATGTGGAAAAAGGTCAGCGGCCCAGAAGTCTAAGACTTTGAGAGCGGGAAAAACATTCTCTTTAAAATGGGGAAAAAGGAGTAATAACCATGGGCTAAAAATCTAAGTCACTGAAAGCGGAACAAAAACCACTCTAAAATGGAAAATGGGTCGATGGTTTGAAAGCCTAAAACCTTAAGAGCGGGGACGCCTACTCTCTAAAAAGAAAATTAAAACTGAAAAAGGGTTGGCAGCCCAGAAGCCTAAATCCTTGAGAGCGGGAGAAACCTTCTCTCTAAAATGTGGAAAAAAGGTTGGCGGCTGAGAACCCTAAAGCCCTTGAGAGCAGAAGAAACCTTCTCTTTAAAATATAGAAAGCAAGGAAACGAAACACAATAGAACCAGGAAATACCCATCCGCTCTAAACAGGTTAGTGCTTTGAAAAACAAAACAAAACTTGAATTAGTGCTTTGAATTACTGAAATCTGAACTTAGACTACTCCTTAGAATAATTTGGAAACTTAGAAATTACTATTTGTTGAGTTACTTAATTTGGAAAAAAGATTTGGTTGAAAAGTGTTGAAAGTATGAGAGTCTTAAGTTCTACTCACTCAAATCTTGCTAAAAATAAAATAGTAAACTAATGAAACACGCCAAGAAGAAAAAGACATTTCATTACTAAAAAGGGAAGGTACAAAAAAGGAAAGAAAATAGAGAAAAGCAAACTGCAGGAGGAAAGCTAAGACTCATCGATACAAATGACTTCAGCAGTAGGAGGGTTGGCAGCATCGTCATTAGCAACTAGAATGGTGGAGTGTTCAGCAGCAGGAACGTCAGAATCTTCAGCTACGAGAATTGAGGCATCTTCGGCAGTGGGATCATCCTTGAGGGCAAATTTTGGAGGGAGGTTTTCCTTCCCATCCTCATAGTCCGCCTGATAGATGTCCTCGATCTCTCTCTCTACATTCAGCTTCCTCCCGAGCCACCTCATAGCAGTCAATCCTATCTTCCACGATCTTGAGGTTCTCGTAGGAAATGGCTTGACACCTTTCAGACTCTTCAAGACGCTTCCTTGGTGGCCTTCAAGGAATTCTCAAGCTTGGATAATTTTGCTGCCGCCCCTCGGACTAAATCCTTAACTAAGCCCTGAAGTTCGACTTCCCACTTTGTGAGTCGCTCAATTTTGGACCTCTGAGTCTCGAGGACCCCGCGATAGCTCTCAACCTCCCTCTTCCATTGGGCAACTGTCTGCTCATTAGCAAGAATGTGCTCTTAGAGGCTGTTGTGGAAAATGATGGCCTACAAAAAAGAAGAAGAGAAAACTAAAACGTTTAGCTAGCAAAAGAAGAATAGCGAGTAAAGAAAGTTAGAAACCGAATAAGTATACCTTCATTAAACCATGACTGAGTGAGCAGTGGCCATGTTCGTATCAGACTGGACCCCGCGAAGCATAATATATGCAGAACGGGGGTCCTTGAGGAAGTTGACAGAAGCGGGAACTTGTGGAACCTCGCGGAAGTTTGTCAAACTCCATAAAGAAGGGTCCTCCCCTCCGCTTTGAGTGCCGGGTGAGTGGACAAGAGCCGGATCCGGTTGAGGAGGGGGCAGACTAGAAGAGGACCAATGCTGGGGAGCATCCGTTGGAACAATGGGAGCGAGGGGAATAGTTGAAGATGAGGTAGGAGCAGCAGGAGATAGGATCAAAACTGCCTGGGAAGAACTTGGGGCCTCCCGTCTGGGATGGACATTCCTTTCTTCCTCGGACACGTCCCCAATAATGGTACTCCTCAAATGGTCACGCCTCGACATAACACTTACTACAAGGTGTTGAAATAGATGCTCCCATTTCGCATCTTCCCGTTCAGAACCAGAAGAAATTGATGTACTAGAAATAGAAATCAGAGACTACGAAGTGAGAATACCTACTGGGATTTCAAGAGAAGACGGGGGATATGATGTGGATGGTTGTGCTGAAGGCAGAGGCACTGCACAGAGGGGTAAAGCTTAGTTATCTTCTAGGATGAAGGCGACATTAATTTCCCATCTCGGATCTAGGAGATCGTCCTAATCCCGTCTACGATTTTTGGACGCGACTATGATCTTCTCTCTTGACTCTTGGAAAAGATAGGGGGTTTGTTCCTTTTGTGATCTACGAAGACAAATGAGTAGAAAGAAAGTCAGTAAAAAAACAATAGAAAGAAAGCAAGGAAGTAGGAACGGGAGCTCCAGCGACTTACCGTAGACTCCCTATCTACAGGGAATCATTCAGCAGCCATCACTACCCTAGCTTCCTCCTATCTAGAAAACATCTTGTTCCCAGCCTTTTCCCCCTTTTGGGATCAAAGTAATCATTTTCCTTTTTTCGGCACTAGGGCGAGAGGTCAGATAGTAACACCCGGACTCGGCATGATATTAAGGGTTTAGGGTTTAGCATGCTCTAAGTTCATCTACTCCTAAATCTAAGTCATACCTCATATTCAAGGCTTCAAAACAAAGTAAAATCCTATATGAGCTAGGGGTAAACTGTGATGGAGTTAATTTACAGGTGTGGAAGAATTTCTGAAAGAATAGGGAGAAAAGAAGCTTAAGCACCAAAGCTATATACATAGGACTTATGGTTATTTGGTATGGAGGGCTACAGGGATGGCCTGCGGCCCCACTTTCACCTAGACCGCATATAGCGTTCGAAGGAAAGGCGTCGCATGGGAATCTTTGAAATGTCCTAGCTCAGCCTGGATTCTGACCAAAAGTACTGGGGGCCTAAAGTTAGAAGTATCGCCTCATCCCATAGATGAAGGGGAAGGGATTTCAAACAAGAAAATGAAGAAGAAGAAGATAACAGGGGAGAATGTATTACCACAAATGAAGATATGAAGGAGTAAAACAAGAGATTCCTTAAATAGGCTCCAGGTCAAAAAGTACAGATTTAATAGAAGACAAGACATCTTTGAAAAAGCGCATGCGAATCAAGGAGTCCTCCTCATTACACATCAATAAAATTTATTGAGTATAATAGAGGGCAAATGAATAGGAAACAAAATACCCAAGACACGTGTATAGAAAATGAATCTTGAGAGGATGCATGGGCCGCGAATATGGAAAGATTAGGAGCTAAGCGGGAAAGAGTGCATAAGCGGGAGACCTCGTCAGAGCGGGAAGAGCCCAGAAAAGCGAGACCCCTTCAAAACAGGGATCAACGTTGAAGCGTGAGATCTCGTTAGAGAGGGTAAAAATGCTACCGCGGGAGACCTCGCTGAAGCGGGAAGAGCCCATAAGCGTGAGATGTCGTCAGAGTCAGAAAGAACGCTGAAGCGGGAGAGCTCATCAAAATGGCAAAGAAATGCTAAAACGGGAGAACTCACCAGAACGGGAAAGAATGTTGAAGCGGGAGACCTCGCCAGGTGAAAAGCCTCGAGATGACAGACAAGCGACAGTGATTGATTTAGTAAAAGATGAAAATACTCAGATGATACAGATTGATAGACCACCAAGTGACTGAGACTAATTGGCTTGAAGCCATAAGAAATTGCTAAGTGCCTGTGATTGATTGATGACTGAGCGAGATGAAAAGGAAAGAGATGGTCATACGCAGCAGAATGACCCCCACGAACAGGTGTGATCCCTGAGAATAATGAGTGCTTCATTTTATATTGTTATTTTAATTTACACATGGGAATTGAGAAATCTATATAAATGTCAATGTACTAGAGGAAGAACACAGTCAAGACAACTAAAAAAGAGAACCCTGAGATTCTCTAAAAACTCCTCTTACTCTTAAATCCTCCCATTCTTTCTGATTAACACTATAAAAAATTAGGCTTTATCATTATTCTCTTGGCTAAACAGAAAAAAATCCTTTACAATAATCATAGGACCCATTAACACAATTAGATTACCATCAACGGTAGGGGTGTACACGGTTCAGTTCGGTTCGGTTAGTGGCAAAAATTAAATCTAATCGAAACATTCAGTTCGGTTATATGTCAAACCGAACTTGAACCATGAAGGTCAGAAGAACCAACTGAATCAAACCGTGAGTTTCGGTTCGGTTTGGCAATTTGGTGACACAAATTATTCAAATTTTTTCCAATAAAAAATTCAATCTAAATTAGTAAAATCCAAAACTTTCGGAACCAAAATCTGGAAAATTACACAAATCTATCATAAATTACCCTAGAAACTTACATAAATCTATCATAAACTAATCAGTGTACAAACAATGTCAAAGAAACTTTGAACTAATTAGATCTAAGAACTAACTAAGAATAATATCAAACTCAAAACTAACAAATCATGTAACTAAGAACTAACAAATCAACTAATCATAACTAATTTCAACTAATCAGAACTAAGGACTAATTTCAACTAATCAGAGCTAAGAACTAACAAATAATTAGCACTAGGAACTAACAAATCAGAATAAACCAGAACTAATTTAAAATCAAAACTAATAAATAGATTCACTAGAACTAAGAAATCATTTATCTGACTTTGAAGAACCAGAGATGAAACTTACCCTTGATGAAGGAGAAAGCCGAGGAAGGAGAAATTTCAGGAAGGAGAAGAGCTAAGGAAGGAGATAGTCGAGTAAGTATAACCCTAAGGCGACGGCCAGAAGTTGAGCAAGCAAAACCCTAAGGCGACGGCCAGAAGTCGAGCAAGCAAAACCCTAAGGCGACGGCCAGAAGTCGAGCAAGCGAAACCCTAAGGTGACGGCCAGAAGTCGAGCAAGCAAAACCCTAAGGCGACGAACAGAACTAACAAATCAAGTTCACCAGAACAAATAAATCTTTTAACTGACTTTGAAGAACCATAGATGAAACTTACCCTTGATGAAGGAGAAAGCCGAGGAAGGAGAAGGGCCGAGGGAGGAGAGAGCTGAGCAAGTAGATACCTAGGATGATTACAGAGGAGAAAGATGTGACGATTACAGAGGAGAAGAGCCCAAGGTGACCATTACAGAGGAGAAGGGACAAGGCGTCACGATTAGGGTAGATGAGATGGAGATGGAAATGAAAGGGAAGTGGGGAAATGCAAATGAAACCCTACCCCTAAAAATTTTGGCTTATATATTGAGTGGTTTCATCAAAACGACGCTGTATAGGAGGTAGTACTTGAGAAATATACAAGGGGTATAAAAACGACGTCGTTTTACATTATAAGTTCTGTTCGGTCATAAAACTAAACATTTTTTAATCGAACCGAAGTATCTGTTTGGCAAAATTGTCGAACGGAACCGAACCGTAGGGGTCTAGAGAACGGGCTGAACTAACCATTTTTGTTCGGTTCAGGATAATTTTGAACACTCATTATCAACAGCACTTGAAACATTATTCAACATTAAACAGTTTGGCTTCATAACTTGAATAGTAGAAACGTTTTGAAAATTATACAGTCTATCATGCTGAAATTTCATAAGCATTTATGTAATTTTCTAATAATAATTTCGGGTTTGATCATTGAAGAAGAGAAATACTATTGTAATGGAAATTTATGAGTTCTTAAACCTAATGCTATGATACCACATGTAAGTTTACTATTTAATTATGCAACTAACTATTATGCATATAATTTAATTGTTTAGATCTTTAGAACTTCATGATTTTGACATTCACATCCATGGTTATAGAGAACATACCGTTAGTCATTGTAGAACATTGTGAGATGAAAGTCCTTGATGAAGACTCTGACAAAGAAATTGATTTCTCTCCCTTTATCCTTTTAAATCTTAAAGCATAGTAAGTGATGGTATAAATATCTCTTAATTGGGTTGAGAGAGGGTCAAATTCTAAAGGGATTGATATATAGACATCTTCGATTAAAATGATGATTTCTCTCATTAGATGGTGGTTACTTACTTCAAATAATCACCTCTCACAAAATCAACCAATAAGATTTTAGTTTAATATTTTCTATTAAACTCATTCATTAACTGTCCAAGGGTCAAAGAAGTCTTACATCTCGAACATGCCACGTAATTTTACCAAACAATACAAGAAATCAAAAACTCACCTTGTTATCTCATACTAAACAATCTATTTAGACATGCCTTCGTATTATGAGGGTAATGTTTAGATTCTTGGAATTCTCATTACCTTCTAATATTTTTAAGAAAAATTTACAGTACTTTAGGAATATTATACTCACTCAAGAGAAAACTTGACATTTGACAAAAGATATTAAAAAGTGTTGACTCTTTGTAAAATGTCAATTTTTTACTTAACCTATTAGTATCATATTTTTTCTCTATTTTTGTATCCAAACAAGATAAGAATTGGGAAACTTACCTCATAACGATTACCGTAGACATGCTACATCATTTTACCAACTCATTATACCTTAAAATTGGTCAATATTTTATGGACATAACATTGATCGATGATTACTTTGGCTACATTGTATAACTATTTTCCAATGCCGGTCTTTCTGCGAGGCGGAAGGGCCTTTTTGTTTGGAGTTGGTGACCGGTTGGCTGTTGGGATTGGGACTGCCCAGCAGACTCATGAAGGATAAGGCTAGTTTCGTCCTTCTAAGTGGGTCCTGCCATTGGGCTAATCATAGTCAGTTCCAACTGTGAAATTACGGCGCCGACTGAACTTATGTTACGCGCATCTATAGGACAGAACTATCACACTCTCTCATTGCCACACGGAATCCACGCTCCCATAACAAACAATATTTATTTTATTAATTGTTTCGGTATTAACGTCTGTTTACTGTTAAGCACCAAGTTTAATATTTTCTTTTCTCTTTTTGACAAAGTTATATATTTTATTTAATGGCGAGGGCGAACCGGTTAAACTTTTTAGAAATATATTTTGATTTAATGAAATATTAGAAAATTAGCATTGACCATTAAATGAAAAGAATCTAATAATGAAGACAGCTTTCCAAAAGTATAGAAAGATAAATGATTCCCGAACAACCACGTTGCAAATATGTTACGACTTTGATTGTTTGAAGATGTACTTATCATTTGGTAAGGGCAAGCGGGTCGGTTCAGTCTATCAAACTAGTTGAATTGGTCTGTTAAAGCTCAGACCGGCCCTGCCTGTTAAAGTCTGACCCGACCTATTAAAGCTCGGACCGGCCCGTTAAAGGCTGGACCGGCCCGGCCCATGTATGAACAGTGCCAAGCCGGTTCAGACTCGCTGGCCATGTCGGGCCCAGCGTTTGTGCCATATGGCCTGGACCAGACCGGGCCAGATACATAGTCCGGCCCGGCCCGTGGGTATGTACTTTTTATTTAAAAAATATTCATTTTATATATATTGAAGATTAAATCATTGATCTCTTCCTTATTAATAGACATTTTACCACTAGGCCAAGACTATTTTTATGTAAATATTGTTTGTGTTATATTTTTATTATCTTTCAATACATTTTGTCAAATACTTTATTAAATATATTTTTGAGATAAATGTATTTAATTAAATAAATAAATAATTTTTTTGTTTCAATGAATATTTTATTCAATTAACGAAAAATACACCAAGGGTCCAAGAGCATACATGGTACCAATTAACAAGGATATGATTATTTATAGATAAATTGAGTAAAACAAATTGTGGAAAAAAACCGAAAGAAGCACTGGCTTGCTTTAATGCAAGTAGCGATTGCTTGTGTTAATGCAAGCAGCGACTACTTGCTTTAAAGCAAGCAGTCATCTCCACTTGCTTTAAAGCAAGTAGATTAACGATAATTTTTCATTTTAACTTCGACTCTCTTCCTCTGGCTCTCTCTCAACTCTCTACTCTCTAAGTCTCTCTCTAAACGTTTACTCTCTGCTCTCTGCCTTACTCTCTCAACTCTTACTCTCTGCTCTCTCAACTCTTACTCTCTTCCTTTTAAGAAATGGTAATTTACACATTTATCTAGTTAATTTTGTTTGTTAAATTCTTTAAGTACAATGATATCTAATCTCTTTTTTTATGCAAGAGTTCTCAAATCTCATCTATAGTACATCTCTATTACAACGATTTTCGTGTTGGTAATTTTTTGTTTTATTTATTTTTAACATAATGGATCATAGATATCTTGATTATGAAAATATTGATTTAAGTGAGGAACATGATTTTTATCCTGAAGAATCTGAACCTTTATCCACTCCATCAACTGCAACCTCTAAACCTCAAAATAACATAGCCAAAACCTCTGAAATATGGAAGTATTTTGATATTATACCTGTTGAGGGTAGTGAAAAAGTTGGGACAAAATGTAAACATTATTCATCTGATTATGCTTGGAAAGTTGGTCAAAGAACTAGATTTATTTTCAGACATTATTCAATTAACCATGCAAAAGATCACTAGAAAGATGACCCTAAAAAAACTCAAATAAATGCGTTTAGTTTTGAAACTTTTAAATATACACAGGCCAAAGCTAGAGAATGTATAACTAGATATATAGTTGTTTCTGAACAACCTTTGAGTTATGCTGACGATCTTGATTTAGAAAACTGTATGAAAAAGGTTTATAACCTCAATATAAACATATTCCTAGAAACACTGTTAGAAGTGATGTAATTAAACTTTACCATAATATGAAATATGAATCAATTCAATTTTTTTCTTATTACCTTACTATGTCAATTTGTATTACTTCTGATTTATGGAGTGCACGTGGTGCGCTAGGGTATATTGTTGTTACCTTACATTTTATTGATCATAAATGATAGATAAATAAAAGAATACTAGGTTTTCGACGATGTGATTACCCTCACACAGGTAATGTGGGTTTTCAATATATTATGATTATATTGCGTGAATATAATATTTCTAATAGAATTTTCAGTATCACTCTTAATAATGTTAGTGCAAATGATAGTGCTATTAATTTATTCAAAGATAATTTTACTATTAATGCTAATCAAAATTCTTTATTACATATGCGGTGTGTTTTTCATATACTTAACTTAGTTGTTAAAGTTGGAATGGAATAAATATCACCGTATTTGGAAGAAATATGTTCTGCTATTTCATATATTATGAATTTCAAATACTAGACAACAAGAATATTTAAAATCATGTAAAGATTTTAGTTTAAAACCAAGAAAGCTACAGTTGGATATATAAACTAGGTGGCACTCTACATATTTAATGTTAATGACAGCAAAACCTTATTGAAGTGTAATTTGTAATTATGTAAATGAAAAAAAATATAAAACTGTTGTAAAAAGTATTAGTTGTGAAATAACTAATTATTTTCTTGAGTTTTTGGAACTTTTTTATGTTTCAATTAATATTTGTTCTGGTATTTACTATGAAACTTCACATCTTGTTCTTAGATAGTTTTTAGAAATTACTAGTATGTTTACACGTTATAAGACAAATGAATCTTTTAGACCTATTGTTGAAAAAGTGGAAGAAAAATTTTAAAAATATTAGCAGAATATTCCTAGAATTTTTTGTTTTTCTACTATTATGGATCCTAGGATAAAACTAGTTGGAGTTGAAATTTTTATTGATTTAATTTCTAAGAATTTAGGATTTTTCCCCATTATAGATATTAAAAAATTAACATCAGAATTAATTTAATTTTATTTGACATATGAATCAAAACATAAAAATGATGATTGTAATATTAATGATGGTAGTAGTTCATATATACAAGTAGGTAGTTCTATGAATATTTTTCAAATAATGATATTTAAAATGACGAACATTATTTCTACTTCTCATAGATCAGAACTTTATAACTTTTTTTAAACGGAATATGGAATTAAAGAAAATGATAAGTTAGATATTTTACAATGGTGGAGAGCAAATTTAATGAGTTATCCAATTCTTTCTATTATGGCGCGTGATCTACTAACCCCTATAATCTCTACAGTAGCATCAGAGTCTGCTTTTAGTGTAGGTGGACGTGTAATTGAAGAAAAAATAAGTAGATTAACTCATGATATTGTTGAAGCATTCATCTGTGTTAAGGATTGGACATCAAAAGAAGACAACGACGACTAGACGACATCATTCAAGATTTTCAAGATTTAGATGTTAATGAAAAATGAAGTATAGATGATTCAGATTTGTAAAGTCTTGCATGTGTTAGTTCTTATGGCTAGTACTCTTTTTTTCTTTTTTGGGTTTTCCCCAATGGAGTTTTTTCCAGAAAATGTTTTAACGAGGCTAGCCCGGGGGGGTTCATTTTTTAGATTGTTGCAAGTGATTGATAAATAAGTAGGTGTCAACCTAGTTGGGGTGTACCTAATTTATAGTTATGCAATTCTCAAATTCAATAAATAATAAATAATAAATTTATGATAGTTTATTATAACTTTTTGCTTAAATAAATACTTTATTGAAATGTACTTAATTTATAGTGATGCAACTATTTAATTCAATGAATAAAATAATTATTTTACTTAGTATGACAAGTTTTTCTATTGAGATTCTAAAGTAAAAGATGAAAATAATTAAAAGAAAAGTATCATAACTTCCATATAGCTTAGTGGTAATCCTTAACTTCATCTATTCTCCCCATCTACATTTTTTAGAATTAAATCATATTAAAGGAAGGGGAAACGGATCGGGCCGGTTATTTAACCGGGACCAGCCCGTGAACTGACCCGGCTCGTCAGCCCGGTTGCCACCCCTAGTAATCTCATGTTAGATAAAATGAGATATTTATTGGTTAATCTACACTCATATAATATAATTATTAGTTTAAATTGAAGTATCTTTTGATACCCATTAAATTTATAATTTTGACAAACAAAATGATAATTTCAAGTCATGAAATTTTAGAAAAGAACCAATTCATCATGGTTGGTCATTTTTTAATAATTGGCTTTAGTACTAGTTTTATCAAAACTACAAATTTTACGCGGATTATAGAAAACTACAATGATCCAAAATTCTCACAACAATGATCTCTTTAAATTCAAGTAATGTGATGACTATGGAAAAATCGAATCTGGAAAGTAAAATAATAAAAAATAGATTTTGCATTCCAAATCAATTCAAATCCATAATTAATTAAGTAAAAATCAATTCAAATCAATATCCCAAAAATATAAGGATTTGTAAGAAGGTGAACTCAAACTCTATACCTAAAGTACAAATTTTTAGCCCCATTCAAAGGGATGAATTCTGATATAGCCGTCAATTCATCATTGAGATTGAGGGTAAATCGTTCCTAACTTCAACATCAAGTGGTGTACAGGAGGGCCTCTCATCCTTCTCGACACTTTCTTGGATGTCGTCCTCCCTATGAGAATTATATGGGAAACGGATTCTTTCTTGTTATGGATAGCAGTAAGAGGGGTTATAAGTCTTTTACATTTGGGTCATAGAACTCGGATCTTAACGCTTAAACTAGTTCGCATGACAAACGAGGAAAAGTTCACCTCTAATTTTTTTTCTTTTGCTTTTCAGTAAGATCAGAACATGACTAGTTATTTTCAGAATGAACGGTGCAGATAAAATAAGATTGTCTCATGTTCCAACAATAAGAAAAGATCCAGATCAGATTATTTGCTCTTTTCTTATACAATATGTTGGAAGACTAAGAAACTTTTGACAAGCTTCAACAATTTTAGACAAGACCGTTTATAGAGGAGGAAGTAATGGCGGATCCATTTTTTTTAGATGAACACTACATACTCAAAAATGTTATATTTAATATGTAGCAAATGAATATATGTTGTATGATAGCTTAGTGGTAAATATTTTGGGTAAAACCATGAGGTCAAAGGTTTAAATCTTAACCTTATCATAGTTATATATAAGGGTGTTTGATGGGGTCTTAGATTCTTAGGCCTTTTGGGTTTGATTCGCCTAGGTCCTTCAAAAAATATTTGCTTAGTTTTCTACAGGTGCATTTCAAGAGTTGTCTTAGAGAGCTACATGAATGTAGTTTAGTAATTTTTTGAACTACTCCTTCTTATCATTCTGGATAGTCACAAGT
This sequence comes from Datisca glomerata, assembly GCA_003255025.1. NCBI lineage: Eukaryota > Viridiplantae > Streptophyta > Magnoliopsida > Cucurbitales > Datiscaceae > Datisca > Datisca glomerata. Next base: position 137,326 of record QANY01008108.1, read on the forward strand.
TCAACTGTTTTAGATAGTCGCAAATAATTCATATTTATGTAAATATATGGACAATAGTATGTGTTGAAACTTTTTTATCTCAAAGCATATATTTGAAACATAGACATAATATGATTCGTTGAGGAAGACAATATTGTTGTGCTGCTTACTTCCATCCAAGATATCATCGTATTATGAAGACAGAAGTCTGAGCGTGTGAGCACCATTTACAAGGATACTTCTGTTTTAGGCCATTGCACCATCTGCAAGCCTCGATCGATGTACCTCTATATCTGTTGTGAACTCTCCTATCAACCATAAAGAGAAACCTAAAACTTTTGATGGTATTAACTTCCGAAGATGTTGACAGAAAATATTATTCTATCTGACAACGTTAACCCTTGTCAAGTTCCTGAAAAAGGAGTCGCATGTCTTGAAATAAAGAGAGAAATATAGAACAGTGATTGTCGTTGTTGATGCATGAAAGCATGCAAACTTCTCTATGCCGATACTGCATCCTCAACAGACTGAACAATTCTTTGTACAATAGCTACAATCCAATCAATTCTGGAAAAGAATTATAGGAATTCTTGGATAGAATTATCAAACAAAAGATGTTGAACTAAAAAGTTTATTATTGCACGTTTTTGGACTATAAGATGACAGGTTCTATGGTGTGATGAGTTAACTCCAAGAGTTGTAGATCTTTATTAATGATGTTCATGCTTAAGGTATGGCAATAAGTGAATCTTTTCCAAGTTGTTGTGGTTATTGAAAAAATTCCACCTTTTTAAAAAGAATTCAAAAACTACCTTAAGCATAAAATGAATGAAATGAAACTAGAGGACTTGGTTATGAGATTGAGGATTGGTGAGGATAACATGATGAGTGAGAGAGCCATTGACATGTTTTTTGGTGCAAAGGCTAATATAGTGGAGGATAACATACCCAATCGCAAACCCGTCATGAAGAATAAAGGAAAGAAACATTTTTCTTCAAAAGGAAAGGTCATCAAGTAGATCAAGGGAGATTGTTATACTTATGAGAAACCAGGACATAGAGCCGTAGAATGTCACAAAGGAAAGGCGATGTGAAAGAAGTCTGCTGTATAAGAAAATGTGACTGAGAGAACCATTAAAGAGTAGTTACAGAAGTGATTCGTGTAAGTAACACTTCAAATTGGTCGATGGACACTGGAGCAGCCAGGCACATTTGTGGTGACTAGAACGTGTTTACGAATTGCAAGAAGGCAAGAGATGGAGAAAACTGTTTATGGGAAACTCATCCACCTATGAATACATGGAAATGGTAAACTGGTGCTTAAGTTTAGGAAGAATTTGATTGGTTCTTTGTTGATTAAAAAAGGTTTAAATTATATTTCAGTCTAAAAAATGTGTTGTGACTAAAATGGGTGTGTTTGTCGGAAATGGGTACATAGCTAATGTATTACTAAGATGATTGTTTTGGTTGACTTTATTAATAATAATAATACTTCGGTTGTTTATATGGTTGATTTATTTAATGTTTCACATGCTAGACTAGGTCATGTAAACAATGGAGCTTTATAAAGATTGGTAAAAATAGGATACTTGCCTAATATTGATTTTAATCGTTTGTACAAGTGTGAAACATGTGTTGAGGCTAAATTTTCTAGACCACATTTCCATTCTATTGATAATAGAAAAATAAAACCTTTAGAGTTTATTCTCTTATATTTGTCACTTAGAAATGGTGCAATCTAGAGATAATAACAAATACTTTATAACTTTTATTTATGATTGTACTAGATATCATTATGCTTACTTGCTTTGAAATAAAGATGAAGCTTTAAGCATGTTTATGGTCTATAAGAATACGAATGAAGTTAAAAATCAACTAGAAAATATGAGAAAGTGATAGAGGTGGAGAGTATGAGTCTCAAAACTTAGTTGATTTTTGTGCCCAACGGGCATTATCCACCAAATAAAAGCAACTTACACGCCTCAACAAAATGGAATGTTTGAGAGAAAGAATAGACTTTTAAAAGAGATGATAGTAGCCATGCTAAGTAACTTTGGATTATCATAAAATTTTTGGGGGAAAGCTTTCCTTTCGAAAAATTATATTCTTAATAGAGTACCCTATAATATAACTAACAATACCCCTTACGAATTACGGAAAGGAAGATTATCATCTTACATATTTTTGAAAGTGTGAGGGTGTCTAGCTATGGTTGTTTTTCCTACTCTAGAAAGAACAAGATTAGGGTCAAAGACTATAGACTACATCTTTATCGGTTGTGCATATAATAATAGTATATTTCATTTTCTTGTGCATAAATCCAATAAGAGTGAGTTGCATGTAAACACTATTATTGATGTTGCTGTAGGCACATTTCCATGTAACCATTCCCATAACTCTAATATGGTGACAACATCTACTGGTAGGAATATGAGTCATTAAATGATAAGGGTGATAAAGAAAATGAGCCTAGATGCATAAGCGAGTAAGAAATGAAAAATCATTTGGCCCAGATTTTTTTGACGTACTTACTTCAAAATGAGCCTCAAACATTTAGGGAGGCCATGTTTGCACCCAAAGCTCCCTTTCACGAGCTTTCATTTCATTCCCTTTGATAATTTTTCAACTAACTCTCTCTCTCTTAACCCTTTGATTAGGGGGTCATCTATATTATACTTTGACTTCATATACTCAACAAAGATAACCTCATTTGAGAGTAGTTATTCAAATAGTATCATATCTAGACTTATCATTATACACGTCGCTTTGTGCATTTCCAATTATAGAGTGACTACAATGGAAGCATAGGCTTCAGCCATGACAAAATATCCTTTGGAAACTAGCCATTCAACATCATCTCAAAGCTTTTAGAAGCAATGAACTCAGATTTCATTGTGGATTAGGTAATACATGTCTGCTTAGAGGATTTTCATGACACAACTGCACCTACTTGCTTAAGCCCATATTCATTAGTTTGATTTGAGCCTTTCATATCAGAAATCATGTTTGCATTACATTTTCCTTCAACAATAGTTGTATATCTAGTATAGTGCAACCCTTTTTTACGAGTATATTGAAAGTACCTTAGCATTTTGTGAGGGATTGACGCAACAGAAAACTGTTCCATCTTAAAATATAATTATTAAATAAACTAATTTATGTTAGAAAAAATACAGAGTTTATACCTTTAATGCGTGAACCCAAAAATTGAAACTTTTTTGTCACGATCAGATCCTCGATCTAAGCATAATCTGTGTCCTCAATCTATGCAAAAATCATGAATAAATTATGAGAGAGGTTGTCGTGGTGACCACTACCTGTCGTCATGAACCGCCGCACACCACCCCCATGAATTTCCACTCACTACCTGTTACTGGCATGTATCATTAATCGATATCTCATGATCTTCTTCGTTATTCATCGGGTCATCAACCGATTAACATTGTGTGGCTACTTGGAAGCAAAGTTTAGGTTTTTTCTTCTCTTCTCTCAAATTTAGCTAGGGAGAAGAATAGACTCCTTAGGGTTTTTTTCTTCTGTAACTAATGATGCCAATTGGCTTATATCTAATCTGAGAGAAACCTCTTATTTATGATGAAATCCAACGGTTAGGATTTTTTGAAAATTATATCTCAATTAAAACTGATTCTATTCAAATTTAAAATATTTTCATCACATAAAATTAGGATTGACTTGATTGAATAATAGGCATATGTGTCGTACCTATTTATTACTGGTGATGACAATAACTATAACCCATAGTCTAACTCAGGGACCATAATGATAAAAATACTCTTGGAAAAATAATTAATAAATTACCGACCAAACCAATGATCTGAATTATTAATTATTAATTATAATTAATTATATTATAAAATTGTAATTGAACTTCAATCGGATTTTATATTACTCGACGAAATTATTCGCGACTTGTTATTCAATATGTGTTACACCTCAATAATATAGGACCGTATACAATTAGATATACTTTCTTGCTAATAAATACACATCTTGTTCCTCAAGTTCCAACTCTCGCACTAGTGATCAACTTTGATAATTTCTATACTTGATTTCTCGAGTAAAATTTCATATCTCGAACTAAACTATTAGACATTTTACGTACATATATTGTAATTGTCAGATAAATAGATTTTATCAAGGTGTACTAGTGTCACTTACTAAAAACTGTTTACGGACTCTATTATTGAAAATCTTTGCATCATCACTATCTAACAACTCAGTCATCCAAACTATCGTAAATTTTCAACCATAGTAGATCAAATCAATTGAACTATTAAATATAAGTTCAAGAGTAAAAAAACACTGATAATATAACCATAACTAGTTATGATATTTGTGAGATAATATTCTAACTGAAAATCAAACTCATTAGTCCATTCAATGCATTTCAAATATACTAGCACACTAACCAAGTGCTCCACCTACTGATAAAGGTAAGACACTCTTGGTTAAATACATTGTTCCTATGCTTGTGACATTTTAAACAAGAATTATATTGTATATAATATAATAATAAGCTATTTATTATTAATTAGAACTAAATGTCATGATAAAAGTAATGGAATTCTTATGGTTTTTGAAACACAATCATAACAAACTCCAACTTGCGTTAAAACACGTCTACAGTCAATTTAAACTTGGTGTTCTATACATGTGACCCGAAGACTTTTGTGGCTAAGTTTTCGTAAGCGGGTCTATTAAGTTCTCTGCCGAAGCTATCTTAGGGGCAACAACATCTCCTCAATGTATGACCTGCCTTATGAGATGAAACTTCTACATAATGTGCCTACCTCCTTGATGGTTTCAGAGTTCTTTTAAAGCATGCTCATATGTTCTTACAATAAAATATGATTGAGATTTTTCCAATCTTATCAATCTCTAATTTTCCTAGAAACTTTCACAGCCACACAACTTCTTTTGCAGCTTCTCAAATAATTGTATATTCAACTTTCATGGTTCAGTCTCCAATATTAATCTGTTTTGCACTCCTCAAACTGACTACTCCTTCTACCAGAGTAAACACATAGCCTGAGGTGAGTCTCTTCTGAATTGGTTTACCCAACTAGTACAAGACGCTAACTATGATAGAAGATCATATAATCCCTCATTCTCCTAAGATACTTGAATATATATGCTTCCTAGTATAGAATGTTCTCTCCCTGGATTTGATTGATATTTATTGATCATGCCTACTGTGAAAGAGATAGCTGGTATGGTATACAACATTGCATACATTTGACTAAATGTAGAAGCATGGGGAACTCTATTCATTTTAAGAAAAACATTCTTGACATTTGTTTTTTGAATCTCGAAATCAAGATGAGCTCAATGGACAATAATATCCTTATATAATTAATCATGCCTACGGTGAAAAAGCTTAGTTTTGAAGATTTCCACCTCCTGTTTATGACTTGATCACTTTCGCTTGTAAATTCACTTGCATTCAATGAGTTTTACCCTTTCAAGTTATTGCACAAGATCTTATACTCCATTGGAGTACATTGAAACCATCTCAGAGTCCATAGCTTTATGCCATTGATATGTATCATCATCTTTCATAACCTTATTGTAGTTCTAGAGGTTTGCGTCATACTCTTGCGAGATAGACTCAAAAGTCTCTCCCAAAAATATGTACTTTTCATGTGGATGTAATTTTCTCCCACTACGACATGGCTGTGTAGTGCCAAAATCAGCTATTTTTATAAAGTAATGTTGCTCATAGACCTGAAATTTGTTTGTGATGTGATCAAGAAAGCTAGGGCTTTTTTGGGGGTGTTCTTAGAAAGGAGAATTCACAGAGAGAGAAGGAGATGGTTATTCTGTTTTGGGTTTTACGAAATGATATTGTACAGGTTAGAGAGAGAGAAAGGAAAGAGAAGAGCATATAGAGGAAGGGAATGAGATGAAAGTACGGAAATACAGACATGAGCCCGCACAAACAAGCTCTCAGGCAAAAAGAATTGGAAATAGGCCCACCCTATCATCCTCCAAGAAGACAACATTTATGCTAACAAAAAATTTATGCTCCTCAACAAGATAAAACATGAATCCTCTTGTTCTTTTACATACCCAATGAAAACACATACATCTAGTCTAGCTAGGTTCCAACTTAGTAGCATTCTCGTTTTGAACATGTGTCAGACATCCCACAATATGTGATGACGTAAGCCATGATTATCATCATAACTCTAGTGGAGTCTCAAGTACTATTTTAGGAGGTACTAGATCAAATGTATGCAGCAGTTTCCAGGACATATCCTAAAAAGGAAACAACAAGAGTAGAATAACTCATCATAGATCTTAGCATGTCTTTCCTATCTGCTACACAATTTTACTAAGGATTCTTAGAGTGAGCTGGGATCAAATCCCATCCTTGACTAAATAGTCGATGAATCTCATATAGAGATATTCACCTCATTGATCTTATCAAAGACATTTAATCTTTCTATCATATGCATTATTGACTTTTGCTTAAAACTCCTTGAGTCTTACAAAGGCTTTGGATTTTTTATAGGTTAAATAGATGTAGCCAGTAATCATATGTGAAAGTTAAGAAATAATCATAGCCACGCCTCTAGCTTAGACTTCATTGGTCCACATAAGTAAGTATGCACTAACTCTAACAACTCTTAAGCTCTATGTCCTTTTGCCTTAAAAGACATTTTGGTCATCTTACCTTCTATACTAGATTTACAAACTACTAAAGGCTTTATGTTCAAAGAGCTAAGAGGTTCATCTCTTACTAGTCTTTGGATCCTACGACCAAGACGTAAGTGTCACAGATAGATTTTGTTAACATGAGAAACTTTTCTTCTTTTAGATGTACTATACAAACTATTATCTTCTTATGGCACTAATCGATTATGATTAGTTTTATCATCATTATGCAATCATGAACACTTATCCATTTAGAAACCTAAAGTCACATGTTATCTAAAAGTGATGCACATAAAATAAATTTTTCTAAGCATATAGGGCATAAAAGACAATTAAACAAAATAAAAGGCAAAGAAGGCAAGTATCTAAAAATTCTTAAGAGAAAACTCTAGGCTTACATAACCCTAATCCTATATTAATTTGAAAATTGAAAATTAAATCTTCAAGATAGGTTGAGATGTGATCACTGGGCCCTTCAACTGACTATCACCCACTGTCGCCGCCACCCAGACCAATGGCTACCAGTTGCCAAGATGCGGCGGCACTGCCAACATGTAGAGGCCTGATACTGCCATTGTAAGGCAATAGTGTTGCCACTGTTGCCTTGCATGTGGCTGCAGTCGACTGCGAGCACTCGCCCGCTATGAAGCCGTCTACTACACTGTTATGATGCTTCGTCTGGTCCTCAATTCACTTTTGCATCGATTTGATATCCACCCGATTTAAAATAATTACATCATAAAAATTCAAAATTTTCTCGAGAAACGATTATAAGAATCTATGAAAATAAATATGAACCTATAGGGAAAAATAATCTCTTCATAGATTATCCCTCTAATTACAGAACCTGCAAAACAATACACGTAGATTGAAAACAGTAGATATCTAACAAATTGATTTCAAACAAGATTTTGATATCAATTGAAGGGATTGGCGTAGAGAAAGATTGTCTGAATCTTAAAATCTAATTATTAAATAATTTTATCTATATTAGAACAGAAGTAGATTTATACCTTTGATGCGTGAACCTGAAAATTAAAGCTTTTTCATCATGATCTTATCCTTGATCTTTGGATGCACTATGTCCTCGATATACATGTGAGGAGATCATCAACTAATTAATAATGTGTGGACACTTGGATGAAAACATTTTAGTTTTTTCTTTTCGTCTCTCAATTTTTGCAAGGGAAAAAAATTCCCTTGGGTTTTTCTCGTCTCCAACTAATGGTGCCAATATGCTTAGATCTTATTTGAGAGAAGCCTCATATTTATAGTGAAGTCCAACGGTCAAGATTGACTGAAAATTAGATCTCAATTAAAACTAATTTTTATTAATAATATTTGTCACTAAAATTAGGACTGACTTGGTTGAATACTAAGTATCCATCTCATACATATTTATTACTGGTCACGTCAATACCTTTAGCCCATAGGCCATCTCGGGGACCATAAAGATAAAATTACTCATGACTAAATAATTAATAAACCTTATCAACTAAACTCATTATCAGATTTATTAATTATTAGTTATAATTAATTCTATTATAAAAGATTAATTGAACTCCACTTGATTTTAAATTACTCAATATAATTATTCCCTACCTATTATTCATTATGTGTTGTCCCTCTAGAATATAACACTGAATAATTATATAAAATACTATTGAATTAATTTATACACCTCTTGTTCCTCAAGTTTTGAATCTCGTTCTACTAGTCAAACATGATAATTAACATATTTAATGCCTCAAGTAAAATTATAAACTCTCTAAATAAATCATTAGAGATAAACCATTAGAGATATTAAGTACATGAATTGTTATGATACATATATAGATTTTATCAAATGGTACTATATCACTTAGTTGAAAAGGTCTATGTACTTGTTAAGAATATATGTATCATTACTATCTAACAACTCAATTATCTAAACTATAGATATATCAACTCATGAAATTTAACCATAGTAGACAAAAGAACAGACTGATGAAATCACTCAAGATTAAGAGCACACATAATATAGTAACATCCAGTTATGGTTTTCTTAAGATGATACTTTTACTGAAAATCAAACTCATTAGCACATTCAATGCATTCTAAATATACTAGCACATTAACAAGGTTCTTCATTAGTGACCAAGTTAAGCTATGCTACATGATAGAGTTTAGTGTAGTCTATCTTAATAAAATAACCAATTTCACTAGATTATGAAAAATAAATATTTTCAAGTCATAAAAAACTCTTGGTTAAATGCATTGTTCATATGAGCTAAACTCAATAGGATCCATAAACCAAGCACTATTAATACATTTGGACATTTTTAACAAGAATGTATTGCATATAATATGAGAATAAATCATTTAATATTCATCAGAATAAATGTCTCGATAAAAATAATAAAATTTTAGTGGTTTTAGGACACAGCCCTAACATTTTGACTATTCATTTCTAGTGATCAGACTCGGAATTATTCATCTCTACTCAGCTTACTAACTAGGTATGCTATGTCTAGTCTTATACTAGTTATTAAGTACATCAAACTTCCTATCATTCTTGAAACTCTAGTTGAGACCATAAATTTGCAGACTTATTTTTTTCCTTGAAAACCATCAAGTCGATACATATAATTTTTTCATCCAAATCTACATACGGAAATTAATATTTAACTTGACAAAATTAATTGTTTTCATAGATTCTGATTTTCTCAAAGCCGATGGTCAAGAACCCCAATGTTGCTCCTAGCATATAAGCAAAGGCTTCCACTAGATGCACTCTTAGGGAGCTCTCAGAAATCCTCATTACCCAGTTCGATTTTTCTAGTATAAATGCTCAATTTATGCTCTCCATAATTTAACAGCTTCAATAAGTTTGAGGAGGATTCCCTTAAAAGTTGAACCATTTCAAGGCTCCCAAATCCTCCACAAGCCATATGCAAAAGAGCAAACAATATCTTTGAAATGTGGCTGCCTCTTAAATTTCTCCAAGATAGACCAACATTTGAGCCTCTTAAATTTTCATATTCAAGTTGAACGTGACAAGCAAACCAAAAGATTTTGGCAAAGGATCAGCGATTTGAGATTACTTTTTAGATTAATCAATTTCACTCTACACAAATCCTTTTTACAAAGGTGCTTCTAAAGATTAGCGCACAGCTTCTTTGAAGATTTGAGATTCACTTTCTAACAAATAGGTCATCAAAATTTTTTTTTCTTGTTTGGGGTTTTTACTGACCTCATTTACAATCTCATTTTCATTCTCATGTGTTCGTTAGACGAACTTGATTGGATCTACAAAAACAATACATGTTCAAAGAACAATACCCTTCTAGAACCCATAGTCGTGTTTTTATATGTTTTATGACTTATGACATATATACATGAAATGGATAAGCACATTATTATATGCACTTCGAATGGAGATGCAATCAAGTGTGTTTGGATTTAGCTTCACCTTTTCTTAGGTGTAGGTACAACCAAATTTAAAAGAACTTTTAGGACTTCCATAATTCATGCAGGGGTATTTTTTCCTTCTTTCAGGATACCTTATTTAAAAGGTAATTAGCTGAAAAAATAGATTCTCTTCACATGTTCTGAGATAACCTAAAATTTATCAGCATTACATTCATCATTCCTTCAAGATATAAATTTTGCATTCAACAACACCATTTTACTGAGTCGAATAAGGTGTCTTGGATTCTCAACTTTATTATTATAAAGAACAAACTTCTCTATAGCTTCATCTCTGCTTTTAACCAAATATACATAATAATAATATCATTGACAAAAATAGTTGTGCTTGTATTTGTTATAGCCAATAGAGGGTGCATGTCGTATTTCACCGCAAACTATACAAATAGGTCTATTTTCCACCATGTAAACGGTCTCTATCTCCTCTTCTTCCTCCACAACATTCTGCTTTATGAGTTTTTACTAACGCATCTTCCATTTCCATTGTTATTATTCTATTCAAAAACTGAAACAAAATTTGCACTGGTGTCCTTCAAATTTGTCATCAATTGACATTCTCTTAACTTTGCATTGATGGCTAAGAAGAAGAACTTGAACCTTCTCCATTGACATACTATAACTCTCGCTATATGGTTGACTACTAATTGTATCAAAGTCAATTTCTAAACCATTTAGGACATGTAGCAAGAACTGAATACGAATTTCCTCATCGCGTCACACTTCTGGTGACTAGGGAACTGAGAATCTTGCTTGAGGCCATGCTGCGGGTGTTAAAGTAAGTGATTTATTATGACTCTTATAGGATTATAACAAGATTAGAGGCACGACACATGAGTCTAGGAGATTAGTTGGATGCGTAAGTTCTAGATATAATTAGTATCTACTGGACCAGTTAAACCGGTCTAGTTTGTTCGATTTAATATATGTCTGCTCGCTAACTGATCGGCATGTCAGCTGGTGGTTTCCAAATATGTTTCTCAACCCTAAAATCCTGATGAGAGAAGTGGTGGATAGAAGAACTAGCAGTTCTTCGTTGCTTCAACAAGAAGGCAATCTAATAACCTGATGACTCCGTATACATTCCATTTCTATTACACACACATCAACATGAATCAGAGGACAAGCCCGAGGGAAGGGGAATACTTTTTATGATAGAAGATTCCTCTTGATTGAAAATGTTATGTATGGTTGCAGCATTCCAAGTTGTAGATGATAGAGAAATAAGATCCGCCACCCCACACATTGAATCAACTTTAGAAGATCCAAAGATCCTCTCAAATGTTTATTGTCCTCCCATCCCCCATTTTACACATAAATCCCTCAAGTAGTCCTTCGCCACAACAAGCTACGTCAGGCTCAAGAAGCTCTCGCAGACTAATTAGCTTGATGGAAGCCTACTAAAGAGAATTACTTGTTCTTAAAAACTTTGAATAATATGCTGGAAGGGTTGGAGAGAAGATACGAACAATTTTTTTTTGCTAGAATGGCCTGATTGAAACACTCAAAATTTTTAAAACCAATGTCCGCACAAGATTTATCCATAGATAAGGAATCCTAAGCAGCTCAGCGAATCTTGCTTTTGCTGGTCGTTGAGCCCCACCAAAATTGGCTTAACACATTGGTAAAGAAATGAGTGTAATGCAATGCATGGTGTAAACCAGAAGAGCAACAGCAACAGCCTTAAATCCTTACCTTTCGGAGAGAGCATGTGTTTTGTCCATCCATTAATCTGGAAATTGAGGTTCCTACGAAAATCATCAAAAAGTTTCCTCTTCAAGGCTTCAAAAGCATAACCTAAGCCCAAGTATTTGCCAAATCCTCAACATTGAGATGTATATAACAAAGCAGCCAAAATAGATAGATATTTATGGGGACATTGGGGGAAAACGAATAGAACTCTTTTGAAAATTTACCAATTGCTACGAGGCCTCACAATAATCATTGAGGATAGGTCTAATAGCATTTATCTCCTGCTCAGTAGCCTTTTAGAGAAGCATGAAAAATGGTTGAGTTTCTTTCTGCCAGTCTTAACCTATAGAAATGATGAACCTGTTGGTTCTGATCTTGAAGGGAAAATGATGAGCTGTAGAAATGATGAACCTTTCTGGTTCTGATCTTTTATTGAAGGAAAAATTCTGTTTGTTTACAATGAGGGAGGATGTATATATACAAATGATTTTAACGGTTGCCTATGATCTCCTATGATCCCAACGGATGCCTACTTGAAGCCTGAAATCGTTTTTTACCAGAAATGGTTAGACACCCACTGTGTTTGGTGAAAGTCTCTGTTCTGCTTCCCTCTTTTGCCTATGATGAAGATTTTCTTCTGAGGCTGCAGCTTTTCTTTCTTCAACACTCCCCCTCAAGTTGGGATCGTATAGGTTGATCGAGCCTAACTTGTCAAGTATTCTTTGGAGGTTATTTTTGTCAAGGGCTTTGGTGAAGATGTCGGCTAGCTGATCTTCACTACGTACAAAGGGAATGGTGATTTCTCCAGACTGTACTTTCTCTCTTATGAAATGACAGTCCACTTCAATATGTTTGGTTCTCTCGTGAAAAACGGGGTTCATTGCAATATGA